>KE463925.1:27430-45036 GCA_000387445.2 Pythium aphanidermatum DAOM BR444 | reverse complement strand
GCCTGGCTCGGGCGTCGATGCTTCAAGGCACCAGCGACCGTCCGAGTGCGGCGACGACGCCTCGTAGTGCCGCCGCACGCGCGCAGCAGCAGATGCCCCGGCAGACGCGCACCCCTGCCCCACAACGAGAGTCCGTCATGGAGCGCAACCGGCGCGTACGCACGCCGAGCGCAGTTGAGGCCGAGGGGGAAGACGCCGTGACAGTCATTGTCGGAATCGTTGGCGTGAAATTCAAGTGCCTTGTCGAACGCGACTGGCCGTGTGAGTCACTTGTAGCGTCCGCCATCGCCGAATATCATCTCGCATACCCCACGTGCGAGGTCCCAGACAGCTCGCTCATCTTCCATGTCGGTCGCAAGCAATTTCTCGAGCCAAAAGACCCCGTTGGCAAGTGGTGTCAGGAAGGAGATGAGATTGAACTCGGCGTCAAGGACAGACCCGTGCCTCCACCGGAAGATCGACCGCCCCATGACGACGCGCTCAGCTTCCACACGTACGACTTCACCATTATGTTCCACCGCCTACCGCTTGGTTTCACACTCAAGCAAGAGATGGACGCAACGGTTGTAGCCAATATCTATCCTAAATCAGCGGCAACGCACTATGAACGGCTTGTCCCCGGCGTTGTTGTGGTTAAGATTGGAGACACGCCACTCGAATTCCTCGGCTTGCGCCAAGTCCATGAACTCATCCGTCATTGCAAGTTGCCACTGCCAATTCGCTTTCGAGGATGGAAGAAACCAGTGGCTCGTCGCGCCTCGTTCTCTGCCCCATCAGATCCACATGGTGTTACATCGCCGAAGATGACCGCAGCTCCACGTAGTGACGGGGCTGCTGCTCCTCGTCGGAAATCGGTTCCAACACGCTCATCAGGTGAAGTGGATGAAACATCGAGCCGAAATGGTTCTCGTCCACGCGCTAGTACAACACCAGCAACTTCAACAGAAAATCCAATCCCAACACTCTTCGACGATGCGAGCGAGTTGACTGCCCAAGGCCCTCAAACCCCAAGTCCGTACTCTCAGACAAAGCAGCGACTCACAAGTGAACGAAAGAAGACTAATGCTTCCTCACCATATCCAGAACATCGCGCAGTTGCAGCAGGTCGACGAAGTGCCCGTAGCACACGAGGCTCCCCAACTCTTGCATCTATCAATGACAATACCCATACGAATCAAGGTGGGTCTCCTGATGGATCTCCTAGTACTGTGACCGATTTCAAGTTAAACCAGCATCTCTCGAAGCAAATGAAGCCTGGTGATGATGGCGACGAGCAATTGAGCCCTGTCACACCCGAGAACGTCGTTGGTTCGATCAATAGCATGATTGAGAAGTTTGCCACAAGCGCCATTGGCGAACCCAACGAGCAGGTGCCTCGAGATCAGTGCGACGCTGACTCAAACCAAAACGAAGAAGAAACAGAAGAAATGCTTCTTGAGCACATCAACATTCTTCGTTCTGAATTGACCAAGAAGTATGAGGAGGCAAAGCAATTAGCCAGTCAATTGGAGAAGTACAATGCCCGCCTTAAGTCGGTACACAGGAAGCGTGCGGGAAAAGAAAATACCAATCCACCTGAGCAGACACCGACACCAGTAAGGAAGTCACCGCCAAAATTGACCCTGACCCCACAGGTCCTTGAAGCCATTGATTCCAAGGCAGGTTTGCCCGCGAAAAGTGCTTATGCGGGATCCAATGCGTCGTCTGTTTCTGGTTATTCGAGCTATTCAAACCGCTCGGCTGTAGCAAAACGCCACGCGCATCAGCTTTCTCGATACGTCGGCAGGACGGGCGAGAGTTCGAACCGTTGTGATGCGTCAGTCTCTTCTTACAGCTCGGCAACTCATCGACGTGAACGGCAAGGCAGCTTCAACTTCGGTGATGGCCTCAAATCTCCTAGACGACAAGCCGTACAAAATGTCAGCAGCCGATACAACTTCATGCCACCGAAATATTCGGCTACTGACAAGTTCTATGATGCGCCATCTACGTTCTCAACTAAAGGCGGCTTGATTTCAAAGGCGAAGGTGACACGAGACTCGTACATCAAGATTCCTGATACACCAGGAGTTGGAGCATACGATGTGAAGCTCCCCCAAGAACGAGTACGTGGTGGGGAGATTGGTGACTCTGACCGAAGTTTGCCGTGGCCATGAGAGTGGTAGCATAAGAATTCCATTGACACCTAGTAGAACTTCATCACTACACCCTCAGCTAAGTATGTGAATAGAAAGTAAATCATATCAACGTATCGTGCACTTCGAGACGGGTGTAGTCATCAAGCAGAGGCTGCTCGAAGTCGGTGCGCTGTGGCGGCCGTGTAGAAGCAACTTTCATCAAGACATTGGAATCTGGTCAGCCAGAAAATGCACATGTGCAGTGAGTGTACCAACCGCACCTTTCCCATAGAGCAGATTCAACCGCTTGTCCTTCCAGTCCGCAAACTCTTTGTTGGTGCAACGCATGACAAAGTATCCGACGATGCCGCACAGAAGTGCGAAGCCTACCACGAACCCCCACTCGTCTGCCTCGCTCAAGAGGATGCGGTGAGGAATTGGAGTCATTTCATGCGGTGGCCACATGGAGAAGAAGAGAGAAGGAATGTGAGATGAAGTGGCGTCTATTCAGATGCGATCGAAGAGGCATCCATGCTTAGTCGTGACGCTCACAACCCATGGGTTACTCGTCTCGATCGAACGGATACTGCTATGCTATTACTACAAGTACTATGCTGCTTAAATAAGTGGGGATGACTAACTAACGCGACGAGGTACCAAGCGGGCTTACTGGTGCGGCGGAAACTCGGCGACGCTCGAGGGCGAGATCTCCTGTTCCTTGTCGCCGAAAGTCTTGACATAGTGTGCCCAAATGGCCGCAAAGCACGGCTCGACCTGCTCGGGGGAGTATCCCGTGAGCTCACTCAACTCTTCTCGCCATAGGGGGCTGTGCACACAGACAACGTGAAGTCAGAATTTGCTTCCGTAGTAGAGCAGAGAACTAAGTGGAAACGTACTTCATCCCGAGGGCTTTGCGAGACGCCGCGAGGATAGCGGCAGCCACGAGGGAAGGACGGTAGGCTTGGAACTGGTATTCTTGCATGCACAAATCGACGAAGAAGTCGGCGTACTTGCGGTAGTACTCGAGTGCCTCTTCGACGAGCTCTGTGCCTTGAATCTCATCGTTGGAAAACAATACTGGCTGGGACAGATAAAAGCGCACGAAGTGGATCGGAGTGAGTGCTGTAAGCGACCACTGGAGCGCCGTGAGCGTCGCGATTTCCATTTGGTGGAATTCTTCGAAAGAGTAGCAGCGGTTGCCAAACTCCCAGAACTCGGCAATGGGCGGAACTTCATCTTCAGGTCCGTGGTATTTGGCGGCGATGAGAATGCACGTCAGCGCAAGCAACTGAAAGCGGTCTTTCGGAGGAAGGCGGCCCATGGAGAGCACACGCTCCAGGTATGCGATCGCAGTGTGCATTGTCGTCTTGCGGATCTGCATTTCTTCGCCGACTTCGGCCATCCAGTCGACTAATACACGGCGGTACTGCATGCACATTCACCCAGCGCTCTAGTCAGTCTGCCTGCCTGGTTTGCCCATGTCCATCGCAAGTGTTCCGTACCTTGAGGTACTCGTATTTGCGAGTGAAATCGGGGCGGTTGAGCTCTTGCCGCAGCATACAGCGGTACGTCATGTCGAGGTCCATATCCTCAAGTGCAATTCGCTGTAGTAGTCACGCACATGGTATGAGTGCGCCGTCCTTTCCTCTTCGTTGACCACAAGACTTACCGCCGAATCGTCGGCCAGCGTGACCATGGCCTGGTCGTTGTCGCCGTAGCTGCTGGCGTCGTCGAAGCTCTCGTCGCAGTCGAGGCTCATGGCCGTGTCCTCATAGTAGTAGTAGTCCATGGCGTAGCGTCTGGGAGAATGATGCGACCGTGGCGGCAATGCGGTGGGATGACCCGCCAAAACTTGGCGCGGATCTGCGGCGGCGGCTCGATCGCGGGCCGCGGGTTTGCCACACGGGTCGGCGAGTGTCCGGAAAATTGGATGCCGCGTCCAGCGTTGTCCAGCGCGGGGGTTCTCGCTGCCGCTGCCCGGTTTCTGGGTGGGCCCTCCACCTGTTTGTTTGCATACAAGGCTTGCTCTCCGGGCTGCAGTGTCGATCCCCGCCATTTTCACGGGTTTGCGCGGGGAGGGACCGGGGGATCCGTCCATCTTGGTCTTTGTATGAGGACCCCTATCCCTGGCGGTTGAACTTGCCTCCATGAAAGGTGGAAAAATCTGCCCACAGTTTGAACACTTGGATTTTTTGGCGGGAAGGTCCCGTCAAATTTGGAACCCCGCAGAAATAATTACTTCCCCACCTCACACCAGCTGTCACTAACGGGAGGGAGTCGTGATGCATGTCAAAGGACAGTCTATTGAGATGCGGGAGATGACGAGGTGAATGGCAGGAATACTCATGTGCGTCTAGTCATCCAGCTGAGACAGCATGGCGACGCCACGTGCAACCCAGTGACTCTCTGGCTTGGTCGTGGGTAGGCGGATGAAGCAGATGAAGTTGGTCGAGTGGCCCGTGGTCGAGAGCGTGCCCCGCCGTTCGCTCGTCTTGTACACTGGGCACGAGTAGCACTGGTGCGTGTTCATCTCCGTTTTCTTGACGGGGCGGAAGAGAATGACAGGTCCCAGGGAGAAGAGAACCTTGGGCTCGGACTCAGCCAGCGCGTTGTCGGTCTTGCACCACTTGGCGCCTTCGAGGAAGAGCCCACGGACGTACACACCGTCTTTCGGCTTCTGGGAGTAGTCGTTCCGCGGCATAGGCTCATGGTCAAAACCCAGCTGGTCAATGGGCAGCGTGTATTTGCGTGCGAAGTTCTGGCTCGCACCGGTGAGGAAGGCTTGTGTGAAGAAGAAGCCCGAGATCCAGAACACGACAGGTGGCCGGTCGTTCAGCCATTTGCCAAAGAATCTGATACGCTCCAGCAGGTCATTGACGTAGCTACCCAACGGCTTCAACGACGGATACGACCGCGCACTCCACATGGCCGGGATCTTACCGTAGAAAAGACTTTGAGAAACGTTCTCGAGCTCACCCGACATGACCACGAGCCCTTTTAGAGCTTTGCGGAGACTCACGAGGCTGCTTCGGATGGTGGAGATGAGGTTGTTGAAGCGCACGAGCTCTTGGCAGAGCACTGTGTTCATGGACTCGTCCCATTGCACCGGGTACCGAAGTTGAGCCACTTCCATGTCAAAGTTCTCGGGAAGTCTTGTCAAGATTTCACTCGCCACGGATTCGACCATATCCTCTTGCGACATCGAACTGCTGCTTGAAGATGACCCAGTAGTCTGGGTGAGAAGGATATCGCTGCAGAGTTTCGTGGTTTGGTTCTGGTCCTTGGTGATGGTGGCGTTGTCGTGCAAGCCGAAGACCCCCGGTGGCGCAACGAGCGGCAACTCCTCGATGAACTTGATAAACACCTCGTGCGTCCCATCAGGTGGAAGCCTGTACGCACCAACTTCGTCAAACGCGTACGTCTTATCAAAAACATCCATCGTGTAGAATCGTCCCAAGATGCATGCCAATGTACGCCGGTCTTTATCGTCCGTCACTCGACCACCGTAGTTGCATTCACCAGTGCAATAGCGAAGTGCTCGGAGTGGGAGCTCTTCGTTCTCTTCAACGAACATGGCCAACTGTCGGATGCTGATGCTCAAGTCCGACTCATTGAATTCGTATTGAATATTCCACCCGAGAGGTCCGAATTGACGACGCTCCCGAACCAGCGCGTGGAAGAAGCACAGCGAGTAGAGCAGGCGTCGGAACTCGGGGCCTTTGTTGGAAACGGACTCAAGGAAGCCATTCTCACCGATCGGATCTGACATGTATGAACCAAGCAAGTTGGCGCGCAATCCCTGGGGCGGTTCGTTCGTCATTTTGACTCCATTTTGAAGCACAGCAGCTGGGAAGACATTCGATGGATACGTCGTACACCACAAGCGAAAATCTTTGTGTGTGTTCTCGAGCTTGATATCTTCTGCGATCTTCTCCATAACGGGCATCCAACTTGGCGCTAAATGGCAGTTCTGAAGCACAACCCAAGTGCCTGCTTCTCTGGCGCGCACTATCATTCTTTCTGCGATGGGGCCTTGGCCCTGACCAAGAGATATAGTCTCGCATTTTTGACGAAGTGAGTCGGCGAACTTCAGAACGGCACTCATAGGATCTGAACCTGGAGACAGGATGAAGACAAGAGGTGACGAGACGTTGCTATCCGCGTATGACAAGGCAAGATCAAACTGAGGGGGTTTGACGAACTTCTCACCCATCTCTTGAACAAGGAAGAGTTGGACGCCAACGACCAGTAAGTCGGGTCTGATGCAGCGCAATCCTAGCAAGCGTCGGAACGGCGAGACTCGACCCATTAGCCCTGGAAATGGGAGTGTGTGGCCAGTCGGAGAGTCGTACACAACCTTCCAAAGGTCTGAATGATCCAAGAACTCCTCCAGGATACCATTAAAAGCAGGAAGCGCGCTGAGATGTGAGAATTCTGCCCACTGCTTCTCACTGAGCCACAGCTTTGCAGGGTTTGGCGGAGGATCCGACAGTGCGATACCGCCTGTCAGCAGGAAATACCATTCGGCGCTGTCAATGTCCCCCTTACCTTGTTTGATCGATATGCAGAGCAGAAATGAGAACATGAGTTTGTCTTTTTCGAGAAGAGAGCGACAAATATTCCGGTATAGGGAGTAAGTGAAGTGTTCGTCCAAGTTTCGAAGACGCTGGGTGATATCAGGGGAGCGATCACTTTGCATGATGCTCAAGATAAACAAGTTGATGAACCACGACAACGAATACTGGTACACCGGCTCGATGTTCGCGAGCTGGTCAATGCAAAAGAACAAAACTTGACTGGAGTATGCCACAGGTTGGTATCCCTCTCGCACAATATCAATCTCCTTCTCGGTTTTTTCAGCTATGATTTGCTCCTTTTTGATGTCATCGGCAACGTTCTTGCTCTGATTCATCGTATTGATCGCATTCTCATCCTCCAGAATATTGCCCTCCGATGACGACAAGATGTGAAGGATCTTGTCTTCGATCTCCTTCAGCAAAGCTTTGTTCTTTGCATTCTGTACAATCAGCTTGTTCTTCTGCTCTTCAAGATCTGGTCGTTCCTGTGCCACAACGATCCCCAGAAGCTGATCCTCAAGACCACGCGGCGTGATCATGAAGTTGAGCAATGTAACCTTGACTGAAACCTCGGGTAGGTAGTGAGGGTTGCGGTACTTCGTCGTAATGTAGAAACGGAAGTTCTCAGAGTACTCAACGGTGGAATCACCCAGTCGGATACAAGTCACTCCGCCTTGTTTGAATGTCTGCTTCAAGAGAAGAGGTTCTAGTGATGGGTCCAGCTCTTCTCCAATGTTCTCCAATAGCACAGGCGTCCCAAATTGGACAGCGTTTTCGAGTGTACGCATGTAATCTCCATCAGTAAGCTTGATGACAACAAGCTTTTGAAGAGCTTCCATGTTGCGGATCCACTTGTTTGCTTGGCCTTGTGGGTCGATCATAAGTGGCCAACGCCTCGAATTGAAGACGATAATACCATTATCTACGGAGAAGGCGTCTGTTGGGAGACCGTCAATATTCCATTTCCTCACTTGAACAGGATCTCCGAGCGTGCCATTGAGTGATGGAGAGTCACTACAGGGGATACCCAGCGTCTTACATCGTTCAACCCAATCATGCACAGCCTCTTGTCGAAACACTGAAGTAAATGGGCCAAGGTACGCTACAACGCCTGCTGCAATGAGAACATCACCTGTCAGTCGACTGTACTGCACGGCTAAGTCCGCAGCAAACTCGGTCCAACGTGTCTTTTCTCCTCCAAGAGACTCGATAAGAGTTGAGGCACGGACAAGTTTCTTCCCGGTCAGGTCAACTTGATATTCCAGGTTTTGCTTTTGCTTCGTTGCCGCGTCAAACTGGCGCTGCAAGTCAGCCAGTCCATCCTCGACTTCTTTCAGCTGGGCCAATTTCTCGTTCAATTTAACCATCGTCTCTTCAAGTGCTTGTTCTGCGATGCGCAGTGCCTCCCGCTTTGGTGCTACCACTTTTGATACATTGTCATACAAAGCCATAGCGTGGACCCATTTGCACAAACCAGCGGCAGCCTTCGACGCTTTCTCTGCCTTTTCGGGGCTGAAGTTCTCGTTGGCGATGTACGTGCTCACTACTACCTTCATGATCTTGGGGTCTAAGTTATCCTTGTCAAACTTCTTGAGCGTTGTGATGAACCCCGGGTCGCTCAGCATCTTCTGGGAAGGCCCCCAGTAGTCCATGATGCGCTTTGACGGATCGTTTGGGTCTGGAATACGTGCCGGCTTGATTCCCAACATCACGCATACACCCTCGCACACCAGCTTTACACCGGCTGGTGGATTAGCCATTGACTTGACTTCGTTGATTTCGGAAGGCTTGATTGTATCCAGTGCCTTGAGTGCTTCTTCAAGCGCAGGAACTGCCTCTGCCAAGTCGGCTTCTACGCTTGCTTTTTGCTGCTCACACACTGCCTTGGAGGCATCAGCGACCGCTACATCTGCCTGTACTTCGCTTCTCGTCTTCTCTACTGCTGGGAGCTTCGACTTGATTTCCTCCATCAGAACGTCAGTGTCTTTCTTCGATTGGTCAAGGACAGGCTGCAGGTTCTCTAGTTCGACTCGCATCACGAAGACATTTTGCTCGGCAAACTGAAGCTTGTCGAGGCCGACCAAGTACCGATTCCGTGCACTACGAACAGCGTCTCGCCGTCTTGCAAGAAAGCTCTTGAATGCGACGATAAGCTCCAAGTATGAGGTTGGCGTCACGTAGTTTTGCCGTCGAAGTTGCTTGAGGAAGCGCTCCGAGTGATGCATAACGCTAACGTGAAAGTACTGGCATGTGTCCACGATCGCAGTCCGCACTTGTTGTGAATCCATCTCGACGTCCGCGAGGAATTTTTCTGCAACAGCTACAAGCGCGTCAGCCGGCCACGCGGTGAACCAGTCGATGGTACAGCAGTTGATCAGTGACGGAAATTTGCGAAGACGGTCGCGGAATGCATCACCGATCGGTGAACAAGCTAGAACGATATGCAGATTTGATCGCACACGTTGGATGAAGAAAGTATACAGCTGAGCAGGGGTCATGTTGTCGCCAACAGTCTTCCCGTACTTCTCTTTGACATGGGGTCGCACAGCCTCACAGATTCCGACACGCTCATCGTAGGGGAACAAATTCGGAATCTCGCCAGAGTTTAGCATATTGTTGATATCCTCCACAAATCCGTCGTACTTGATCTGCGTGTCGCTGAACAGGAACACTAGTGGCCGTTGGCCAGTGCCGGCAAGACGTAGCACGTCTTTCATGTCTTCACGCCACTCGTTCATTGTGTAGTTCTTCGAGATTTCAATTTGTTTGATTTCGTAGTCGACGATGAATGCTGCCAGCCGTGTCAGTGATTGTCGGCCGCTTCCACCAACACCGACCAAGAGTGCATTTCCTCCCGGCATATTGAGAACACGAATGATACGTGACAGATGCTCAATTGCAAACAAGAACATCACGAGGTTCATCGGCTTCCGACTTATGCCATTGTATTCGGCTAAATAGCCATCCAGACATGCAATGAGCTGCTTGATTCCGTCGAAATCACCCTCCAGACGCACATCAACTTCCTTGTACAGCCGTGGGGACGCATCCGGATCCATGTAGTCACCAAAGAAAAGGTTGCGCATGTCACTGGCCTGGACTGGACCATCCCGGCCTCGCTTGAGACTTGCAAAGACCTTGTCGAAGTTGGTGGCAAAGTGTTTGATCGCCATCTTTTTTTGAATGTCGTTGAACCACTCGCGGTCATCATCGTCAACGAGACGATCTCCGATCACGCGTAACGACTCATGAACCCACAGTTTGACGAGCGAGTTCGCTGTGAACGAATCACTTGCAGACACAAGCATGATGCCCTGTACGATGCGGGAAAAGTCGCGCAAATTGAATGTGTAGTGAGACTTCTTCGGAGTTGGCAGCAATGATTGCATCGCCATTTGGTACGTCTCGAGCGTAGCGGATACCACAGCATCAGCAAGGCGCTTGACCTCGGGCACGAAAGGATTAGATGACAAATAGCTGCTAAGAATTGTGGTGAAAATTCGAGTGAGCGTTCCGTCATCGAACTCGGAGAAGCAGAGAAGGTTGAAATGACGCAAGAGGCGTGGAGTGACGTGATTGCGTCCTCCACCAGGCGGACCCATGGCAGCGAGGACAATTGTATCGATGATTTTCCGCCACGTCATATCCTTGAGATCGTAATAACCACCGGAATCAACAAGTTGGCGGATGAGTTCGATTGGAGGCTGAGCACCATAGGTTTCCACCAGTGGCATGTTGAGATCATCAACGAAGACCAGTGCGTCTTTCCCGACTGGTGGGCCGAAAACGCCTTTACGACGCTTATCCAACTTGCCATCGATAATGTTCTGAGTCATGTTGGCGGACGTTTTGGCAGAAAACGCCAGCATTACCACCGAATACTTGTCTTGGGGTAGTGTCTCATTCAAGATCGAGGACATGTAGCACGATTTGCCCGTGCCTGTTGGCCCACACACAAGGGCCTTGCGCTTGTTTGTGACGAGTAACTGCACCAGGCATTCGAGCTGTGCAGTGTAAATTGTTGGAACAACCATCTGGTTAAAAGGAGTACCCGGCGCAATGACGTAGTCTTTCAAAAGTTCCTCCCATTTCTGCCATTTGTTCTCCACGATGTTGTAAAAGTAGTCGTGGAACTGGCCCTTTGTCGGCACCGGTGTGGCGAATGAATAGGTATTCGAGGATTCAAATGCTGTTGGCTTCGTCCACTTACGCACTTGCAGTGCCCGGCTCACAGTTACGTACTTCGTCTCCAAAACTTCAATATTTTCGAGGAGTGCACGCAAAAACTCGCAGAATTTCAGTCTGCCTTCCGCGTTGACACTTTCCCCGACGCTCCATATAAGTGCAAACAAGAACGCATTTTCTATCGCAGCTTTTTTCGTCGAAGCAGCATCTCTCGGGAGCTTGCAAAGCAGCGCCTCGAGGATGTGAATCAAGGACTGCACAAGGTTTGTGTCCACAGTGGGCGACAGCTCAACAAGCTCTTTCCGAACAAACGCGATACAGGGTTCGACAAGCCACGAAAACAGAAATGTCAGTAATTGTCGCTGCTCGTTGTTGATCTCGAATGGGCCTGCCATGTCGGCTGCGACAGCAAGTGGCGTATCGACATCGACAGTCAGTGAGTCGAGCCAGGAATTTAGCAGCGGGATCCATCCTAACTGCTCAGGTTCCATGTAGATCATTCCACATCGAGAAACTGTTGCTGGTGATGCGACTAACAGATCCATTGGCTCAAACTTCATGCTCATGACGCTCGACATGGCAATGATTTCACCACTCATGAGGCAAAGCTTTTTGTTGTCGTCGAGGACTGTGTTCATATTCTCAATCCACACGGCATCCACGGGCCCGTCAAACATCAGCCATTTTCGCGCCGGTGTCCGGGCGTTGGCGAGATTGCGAAAGTTGATGGCCAGCACGCCATCACGCCACTCATGAGAGACAGCATCGAATTGTCCGTAGAGTTGCCCCATTGTGACCGATTTTGGGTTGATCACAGCGATGTTCACCTCTGTCCACCTTGGATCGTCCGGAAACTCTTGATGCAAATAGGCTAAAACGTCAGCCAGCACTCGCCACGAGCATGTCTTCCCCGAAAATGGCATCCCCACCACCATGTACCCGTGCCGAACAATCATCATGTCGTAGATTTGAATCACTTTCTCGACAAAATTGGGAACTGGCTGTAGGTTCATTTGCTTGCATACCGTGTCAATTGCGCGAAGCATGTCGCGACGGTCTGGTGGTTCAATCACTACGCCTGGGAAGAGATCCGAGACGATACCATTGAAAAGAGGAACATCCGGAGACAAGAACTTGGGCAGATTGACGTCAATAATAGAGCGAAGCACCAGTGTATCTTCACGTAAGTGGCCTTCAGCTCTTTTCAAATTCCCAGCAGCTCGAAGGACAGCCATGACAGCCCTCATTCCGTAGTCATAGTGCGATTGAGATGATAGCTGCTCAGAGCACAAGGTGTAGGTTGTCGTAATCTTCTTTGACAGAGCGCTGGCATCTGTGTACCCGTATGAGTAGAGCATGATCTCAGCGATCATCGCGTAGTCCGGCACCATCATCGCCACCGTTCGGAAGAGCACTTTCAAGTTATCTGGGAGCTCTGCTCGACCGGCGTAACCAGGGTTCATCGTAATGAATGGACAGCACGTTGGATTCAACCGCAGCTCAGTACCTTCAAACACAAAGCTCGCGACTTTCTGTGCCTTTGCTAGTTGGATACACAAGATCTGTTGTGCGATGACCGACAATACTTCCAGTTGGATGCGGTTGAACTCATCGAAACAGGCCCATGCCCCGGAACTCGCGAGCCCCTTGAAGAATTTCCCCATTGCCAGGTAGTCCAGACCATCCGAGCAGTTTGTAACGACACACTGAATCGCAATGGCCTTGGCTAAATCCTTGGTTGTCTCGGTCTTGCCTGTGCCAGCTGGACCCTCTGGTGCTCCGCCCAGATTGAGATGAATTGCACCCGTCAATGTACGGTAGCAGCGATCAGTGAGCGGTGTGATCACTAAACGCATGCTATTCCCGAGGTATTCGAATGCATATAGTGCCACAGTGTTGATCATTCGACACTCGAGGGACGCCGGCTTGCCCGTTGTTGCTGATACACCACCTTGTACCCAATAATATCGGAGTTGTGCGAGCCAGTCGAAGTCATTGGTCTCTGTCACTTTGAGATCAACCAACTCAGCGATGGTATCGCGGTTGTGAACATCCATCACCACGAGTGCACCCAGAGTGATTCGAATGAGCTTGGGCAGCTCGCCGCGGACTAGCTCAACCGTCCGCGTCAATTCAGAGCGCAGGGTCTGAAGATGTGCTTGCACCGCCTGGAGACGATTCAACTCAACGCTCAGAGCCTTCTCAGTTTGTTGTGTCCACATAGTTTGGTTTACAGCTAATACGACTTGTCCTGGCCACTGCTGAACCCACTGTAAACGGTCTTTCGTAGGGTAGTCAACAATCGATTCATCCACGTGGAACGCGACACTTTTACGCATGGTCATTTCGACTTCTTCTAACCATACTTCCACGTTTCCACCCGAATTGTTCGGGTTGATGAGATTCTGGTTGATTTTATCGTACGGGAACGGCACTTTTTCGTTTTCGGGGCTGAGCATCGCTGTGATGTCCAAAGTCTCTTGAAACTCGAGCTGCGAAATACCGTCAAACGCCTTTTTGAGATGCGGCTGAACACGTAGCGGGTCTTTCGTCTCGGACAAAATCTCCAACAGTTCATCATTGGATAGGAAGAAGAAGCGAGGAAAGTACAATCGCTTCGTTTCTAGGTAGTCGTTCAAACCCTTTTGGATGGTCTCAAGATCTTGGTTCGACTGCTGGAGCCCGGGGAGTAAGTCTTCTCTCTCCGCAACTTTTAGGACTAATGGTTGGGCGACCGTCTCTTGCATATTGCGGCGCCAATTAGCATCGACTTTCCGGAACAGCGCACCTTCCGTTGGCATTTGCCGCATGATGTCGTCCGAACTGAAGATAGGTTCAAGATAAAGCCACGTGGCCTGGACTTTGATCCAGTTGTCCATGATGTCTTGAACTGTGATTAGCATCTTCTCCCACTTGAGAATACGCGCTAGATACGGCTTGTTATACCGACTGCCACGCATCGACTGCGTCTTCACAATCTGGTCGTCGATAATTTGCTGGATTTCGTCAGTTGCGCACAAAATTGACGTGCCTGTTGAGCGATACTCTTTGGTCCCAAACTTTACACCAATCCATTCTGTCTCCATCTTATCAAGCGCCTTCTCGAGTGAGTACTCCTTGGAAGCGCTAACACACGTTTCTTCGATTTGGTTTGTGAAGCGGTGGAGACCGAGTGCAATAAGCTGGTTCATATTGGTAGTTTCACCGTCTTGAACCTCAATACCCGTGATCTTTTCAATTTCCTCCCAATGTCGTTGCCGAATACCCGGCGTACAAACGAGATTCATGAGAGGAATAAACGAATCAAGCATCTCGTCCAAAATCTTCTTCACTTCTTGAGCCATTGTGATTGCGACAGCATAGACATCAGTATCCTTCTCGCACTCTTTGATGATCTTTACAATTGTCCTTCGAAACTGATCGCAGTCACGCTCCATGTCTTCTCCGTTCACAGACGCCAGGGGTGCCTCACGACTAAACGTAACTTTGTCCATCGTCTGTGAAATTGTCGACCACAACTTTTCAATCGGAGCCAACATCTCTTGGATTTCAGTAAGGGCGGTCTGGTTGTTCGTGATATTCATTCCCAGGACCGTCTCTTGCTCTTTGATGGCCTCTGCTTCCGTCTCAGCCTCTTCCAGAGACTTCCGCACGGCTTCGATTCGCTTGAGGATACTCCCAGGATCGTTCAAATTTGCGTAGTCGCGCATCTTTTCAATACGACGCTGCAATGTCGTGAATTGCATCGCAAGTTGCTCTTGCCGACCTTCCACAATCAACTCCAATTCATGTTGGCGCTTCGTCTGGAGTTCGATGCTCTTGCGCTGGAAACCTTTGATATTTTCTGGCCACCGGAAGGTATTGAAGAAGAGCTGGATCTCGTCTCGCGTCATCTGGAAGTCATGCTCTTTGAGAAACTGAACACGTGCACAGACGTCTTCATACAGGCTGACGTTGAGCATCTCGATAGTCTGCAGACTGGCAAGATAGAACGCATCGAGAGCTTTCAGTTCGAACGAATCAAGCGGTTCGGTTATGAGCTTCTGACCAATCTTGTCGTACTCAGCAATCATTTCTCCCATCTGCTTCAAGTTGTCGGCAGATACTTTAGCAAGTATCCTCGTCGCGAGAACCCGGACTTTTGCCACAAGCTTTTGCTTGACATCTGCACAGGACACTGCAAATAGTTGGAAGCTGTATTTGTCTTGAATGCCTGACCCCACGCTGTCTTCAAGCGCTTTCAGAGCTAATAGTTCTTCTTTCATGGCCGCCAAAACATCGCCAGTTGCTTTCGTACTCAGAGACGTGTCGGATTGATCGGTCGCACCATCAACCTGTTGTAACAAAGTCGTTATCTTTGAGTCGTACACTCCGTTCATTAAGAAGACGAACGGCTGGAAAAGCTCGAGCACCTGCTCAGGACTCTTCAAATTCTGTACAACAATATCAGCCAGTTGCTTTTTTGCATTGCGCACATAGTCGTCGTCCAACGTCATGGTGCTGGGGCCAAGTGCAGCAACATTTCTGAGCTTCACGGGTAACTTTGTCAGAGAATCAATACGTGGAAAGTTCTGGGCGGCTTCAACGACAGCATTCACACATGTCATCAGCTTTTCCTTGAGCACATGCGGTGGAGGCTCGATGTGGAACGCCTCCTGGACAGAGACAGAAGCAGACAAAGCTACTCTCGGTAAAGACGATGACACTGGTCGTGGATCCCCACTTGCTCCATTCTCCCCAGCTATGAAACAATCGACAGACAACAACAACGCAGCTTCGCCTTGAAAGTCAGGCTTCGAGAATTGTTGGAAGAAGCGGACTAGCTCATCGATCGACTTTTCAACCGATTCGCGAAGATTACGTGCCATGAGGACAGCGGCAGCGTCCAAGACACCGCTGAACACTCTGTACTTCGTTGCCTCTGGATCTTCGTCAGTTTTTGCTTTGGCCGATTCAGGTGCTGTTCGTGCGCTCATAGGACCCTGTCCAGGAAGCCCTTCGACTCCCATTCGGTTTTGAAGGAGTTCAATAGCACTCAAGTTTGCGAGTTTGGATGATGATTTCGGTGGTGACAAAGTTCCCAAAGCTACCCCCAGATTGGAAGACTGAGAAGGTTGTTGAACACGAAAAGTGCTGATGCACTCATTCACGCGCTTGGCAGCTGCTGCGACCCAGCAAGTCTTCAAGCAATCCTTCACTAGGTCAGCACGACGTGCTACTGCATCAACAAAGTGTGGTACAGTTCTTGGTAGCGCAGCGCGGAACGACGGAGTGTGGACGTCAACGAACAATATCAACGAAAACGACCCAGAATTTTCTGTGCCATCGGATGGTGCGAGATCCCACTCAGCTGGCGGGGCCTCTGATAGCCACTGCTCTTGAAGTGCATACACCACCGGATTCACCGCGAAGAGTGATTGTTCCATGGAGACCCTGGTACGGGCGATTCGATCGCTGTTGAGTCCAGTATGGCGCAGCACCCGCCACTCATGGGATCGATACACCTCGTCGACCCACCACTTCTGTTCTGCATCCAGGAACGGGCGATATATCTGCATGCGTTGGCAAGACGCATCATCCATGAGATCATACGAAAGCATCGATCGTGCAACTGTCTCGTAGTAGTCTCCATAAACTTCTTGAAAGATCTCGGCGATCATGGCTTCACACCGCTCATCGAATAAACGAGTTGCTGCTTGGTCAAGCCCAACGGGTGGGGGGATCTGTAAAAGGCGTAGGATTCTTGGAGGCCGATCAATGTCCATTGGCATTGACCGAGCACGACCAATATACTGGTCAACTTGGCGCCAATAGGCCTCCATTGTCGATAGGTAACGCTTCTTCTCGAGTTCAAATATTCTCGGTGAAGGCTGCAGTGGATCCAATACGACGCTAGCTCGTTGTTGTAAAGCAGCAGGAGACTTTGGGGATGTCGACTGACCGTCAGAAACATTTAGCGCATACTGCGATCGACCTTGCGGTTTGCTTTTGTGTTTTGTAGGTGATGGGGCGCGAAACACATCAGGGCTGTTGTGCACATGCCGTGTGAATGCTCTTGAGCCATCGATATAAACAGGCAGCTCAGAGTGATCCTCAGACGTCTCGGTGGTAGTCGAGTATTTTAGAACCCCTCCATCATGGGATCGCTGTTCTTCGTCTGACTGGATGTCGCCGTGTTTGGTAGGGCTCCGCTCCAAAGCTGGGCAGGTAGCGACAAATGTCTTCGTTAAGGATAATTGAGTTCTGGTAGGAGACTTGCTCAAGTGGTTAATAGGTGCGTATGTCTCCTTCTTGGTAAAGCTGGAGATCTCGTCCATCGTCAGAGTGCGTGCTGTTGGGGTGTACGCCGCTGCGATTCGGTCACTCAGGCGATAATAGCCCCTATCCTCCGAGCTAAGCGTTGCAGCTGATAAACCAAGGGGTCCTTGGTGATGAAGTTTCCGGTGTTTCCGATCCGGTTCGCTCCCTGAGCGCGCACCAGTCAATCCTCCGAGAGGTCCCATGATCTCGAACATATCTTCCTGTGCATCTACGAGCGCTCCATGCGAGTCGCGTTTCTCGAGACGGCGGTGGCTTGCGTTTATGCTGTTATCATCACTGCGGTCTTGTATGTCGCAGTTGCGTGTGTTGATCGACGACTGCAACATCTTGAGTCGTGCGATTCGCACCGGGCTCTTCTTGGGCGAGTAGCGCACAGGCTTCATCGTGCGTGGTTGGTCCATGGGGT
>KE463925.1:14768-27212 GCA_000387445.2 Pythium aphanidermatum DAOM BR444 | reverse complement strand
AGCCCTAGCCGTCGCGCGCCGCTTCGTGAACGGCTCTTCCCATTCAAGCGAGTCTTGTCAGTATCAGCAGACGATAGCGAGATCACCCGAGACGATGGTGCTACTCGATATGAAGGCCGATGCAAAGACTACCACGGGGACGGGCGACAACCAGAACGACTTTGAAGACCGGCAAAACATCTTCCAGACGACGGATGCAGATCGGGAAACTGCGTCACGCCAGTTCACAATGGCGGGCGTTGTGAGTACCAAGCTCAGACGGCTCGAGGATGACCTCGCCAGCACCGACATCACTGTACCCAGCACATACACAAGTAATTCCAACAAAGAGCTACTATGCCTCGAGTATGTGCGCGGTTTCCAGAGGCAGTTTGAGACCATGTTCCCAAAGCGCAAGCCACTCTATCTATTCCCACCGAACGAGAAAGGAATTGCCAAGTTTGTATGCACAACCATTCGACCGACCCTGCTGCCCTACCGTGACTTGTATGATGCCCACAGACTCTCGCAGTTCCTGGCCGGCGCCATTGAATATGAGCCGTTGGCAGACCCCGTGACGCCACCCAAGTGTCTACCGTCCCCATCATTCACGCTACGGTGGCGCCGAGGTGATTGCTTTGATATGTCAGTTTTACTGACTTCTTTTCTGATTGGAGCTGGATATGACGCCTACGTCGTCAATGGACGTGCTCCCAAATGGATATGCCTGCTGGATCAGAGTCGTACGACGCTACCCACCTTGCCAATGGAGGAGGAAGTCCGAAAGAGTAGAGAGAGAGATGAAGATCAGACGAGAAGGCTGCATGGATTGAACGGAGCCAACGCGGGTGATGGAAAGAATGGCAGTGGCAGTAAAGCGGACATCAAGCTCGAAAGCCGCTCGTCATTTACGAGCAAGTACCTTCAATTGCAAAAGGAGAAACAAGTCATCGAGGCTGAGAAGGCCAAGGAGAAGCTCAAGCTCGATGATTTATACGATCTTGACGAAGATGGAACCGACCCCCTCGAAGGCAGCCGCGTTCACGCATGGGTGCTTGTGAGGGCCGGCAAGCGAGATGTCACTGATCACTACTTCTTCGAACCAACGACTGGGAGATCGTACTCGCTGCGCGAGTCTCCCTACCTTGCGATTGAGTCTGTGTGGAGTAATGAGAATTACTGGGTCAACATGCAGCAAGACAAACAGCCCGTCTCGACAACACTTTTCGACCTCAGTAACCCAACTGATTGGGAGTACGTGTTCCTATCTGCTGCAGAGAAGAAGCTGGCAAAGGACGCTGCAGAGGGAGCGAAAGCCACGATAGATCTCGGTGATGATTTCAAAGCTTCAAGCGGTACTGACGGTGACAACCAAGAAGGCGACGACGATGGCGATTTGATTTTGGACATCCCACCGTCTTGGGTCTCCAAGTTGTTTGTTGATAGACAAATGTACAAGAAGAAATTCGTCGTCGACTCTCAACGAGTAACACTGTATCGCCAAGCTAAAGTAGAGGAATTCGCTGACAATTCACACGACCAAGGACTCATTTTACGAGTGACGATTTACCGCGATTTGGCATGCACGCTACCCATCGAAATCAGAGAGTACTTCAAGAACCGTCGCGATAAGCTCGAGAGTCGGCGACGATTTCCCATGGAGGGGAAGTTTGAGGAGTACTTTGGCCCCGGACGCCACCCAGAAGCTCTGAAAGCACGTGTCGAATGGATTGGGTATCGACGCGAATTACAGTTCTACACCAGTGCCCGAATGGACGGACTTGTGAAACGCGAAGAACATATTCAAAAGCGGACTGCTGAGACTTACGAAGGGCGGGACGATTTCCTTGTTTTCCGGTCAGTCACGATCACATCGGATAAAGATGAAGTGGATTCGAAAAATCCGTATGTGCTTCCTGGTGGCCCTACGGGAGAGCTGGCAATAAAAAAGATGACAGAGAAATTCGCTCGAAATTCATCTCGCGATGCCGACGAAGATCCACGCAAGCGGACATACAACGTTCAGGAGGGGAGTATTCGAGTGAACTTCCATTATGCCACAGGGAAAATCACTGCCGGACTGCGCACGTACTTCAAGGCGCCGAGCACCCCAGTGGAGGTCGTGATGGCTGACCCATCAGCACGAAAGCCAAAGCTATCTGTGCTAGAAGATGAGCTGCGAGCATCAATTCAGTTGGAGAAGGACTGCTATGCAGCCGTTCGTCACTCGGAAGTTGAAACGCAAGATATTCTGAAGATTCGGAAGCGAGAGGAAATGGCCATCGTGCTGGAAACAAGCTTTTTTGACGGAAACGAAGACGACGGCAAGACGCAGAAGAAAGATGACGCAAAAGAGAAAGGAAAAGATGTAAGTGCCCTACGTGTATGCAGAAATCCGCTCACTGACACCATGCATGAAACAGGCCCGACAGGAGATCGACTATTTATCACCATTTCTTCAGAGTGTGCATTACAATGGCAATGAGCTATCGAAAGAAGATGCACAAACAGTCCGCGACTTGTGCCTTCGCAATCTCAAAGAGCGACTGCTGGAGCGAGCAAACATCATCCAAGCACGTCTGGACAAAGAGAACTCACTCCTGGCCAAGCGCCAGGCAGCCTTTCAGCGTAGCCAGCGTGAGCATGATCAAGGAACGGACGAAGAGTTCGAGCGGTTCTGCAGTGAGACAATGTTTCGCATTCAGATCCTCGAGCAGCGACTTGCAAGCCATGAGGAGACAGCGCTTCAAAAGTACGCCGACATGGATCACCGTCTACACAATGATATCCGACTGCGCATTCTGCACCGCTAACAGGTGTTACTATGACGCATGATTCAGCCTGTAAGTGTAGGAACAACGGAGAGACCATAGGAGACGGATGCGACAAGAGTTGGTTGTGGAGCCTCCAGTGAAACCATTCATATTCGCATTACTGACGTCCCACAGGAGCTGTAGAGGCGTCGGCAAGCGCAGCGCGATTGCAGAGGACTCGTATCACGCGGACACAAAACGCATCACACTCGCGTATGCGACGGAATCGAATGGGATCGCCGATGGGACGGACTGATCTCTAGACGGTATACGCTTAGTAGTCGCTGCCGCCACCGAACATGTCCATGCCGCCACCAATGTCGGCCTCTTCCTCCTCTTCCTTCTCCTCAACGGCAGGAGCAGCGCCACCAGCGGCAGCTGGGGCGGCACCGCCAGCAGGAGCAGCACCTATATCATCAAGCAAGCACACACACAGACGCATTGTCAGTCAAACGGTCCCATTCGGATCGTTTCGATCGCATTGCCAACGCACCAGCCGAAGGACCGGCGAGGAACTTGTCGACCTTGAGGCCACGGCCAATAAGGTCAGCGAAGAGCTGTGGCAGGTAGGCGGCGACCGAGTTGCCCGAGGCCTCGAGGGCGGCCGAGAGGTTCTCGGCCGAGATCTCGGCCTTGGCGTCGTACACCGCAAGCACGGCGAGCGACGTGGCAAGCTCTTCCTTCTGGCTCTGGGTCAAATCAGCGATGGCCATGGTTTCAGACTGGGAGGATCGAAATGACGAGACTGAATCGGTTTAAGCTGGGCGCGGAGGGCACAGCAGAAGTCAGCTTCGACGGAAGTAAGGGCTCATCATTGATGCGGCGTGGCGGACCTACTCCAAACGGTGAATGACTGGTGGAGAACCCAACACGTTATATAACCACGCGTTGGTTTGATTGGCCACACCCGCAGGACTAGTGTGGCCCACACTACATTAGAGGTGGTACAATGTGGTACCTTTGGTAAGTGGACCACACCACCAAAAGCAATCATCGCGGCATCAACAATCCGTCAACCATTATGGACGTGTACAATGACGCTCGCTGACCATGTCGCAAGGAACTCTTGATAGTGATGGCTTGACTCCATGCGCCATCACGCCATGATCACCCGTGCTGCACGACGCTCACGTGATGCCAGTGTGACTCATGGACAAACGGGAGGTAAAGGCTCGGGAATGCGTCGTGAGGCCAGGTCGATGGGTGTTAAATAACCCGTTTCGGTACGGTATCTCATAACGGTTGCATGTTGCACTTTCGTCCCATCGTTTCCTCAACTCACATGGAGTTCCCAAAAAACCGACCAGGCGACATGGCGGAGCGCTACTCCGTCGAGCTGTTCGACGCGTTCGGCGCCGTGTGCGACAAGGCCAAGAGCGGCGTGCAGAGCTGCCAGGCCGTCGCGGCATTCGTGCAGGAGCGCGCGCACGCGGAGGCGGCCTACGCGCGAGCCATGAGCAAGATCGCAGTGTGCGTGGCGAGGGCGGGGCGATGGACGGATTGGGAGCGAGAGCTGACCACAGACACGTAGGAATGCCAAGGCCGACGACTGGGCGCCGCGCTTCGCGAGCTGCTGGAACCTCGTGCAGCAAACACTCGTCGGCGTGGCGAAGATTCATACAGACAACGCCGCCAAGATGCAGGCCAGCATGGTCGCAGGTGCACGAGCGTTCGCAGCCCAGCAAGAGATCCAAGTGCAGCGGCTCATCGCTGGTACGTTTTGGCTGTTGGGAAGTGTATTTGGGTCGCCAAAGGCTCTTATAGTCACGTTGCGATTCAGAGGGGACCAAGTTCCGCAGTGCGCATCAGAACATGTACCAGTCGATGGACCGTGCAAAGGAGAAATACGACAAGCGCTGCGCCGAGGCGACGGAGATCGCAGTGGCGATGAAGAAGGTCGAATCCGGCGAAGCAACGCCACTGACGCCACCGCCGTCGACTGGAAGCACGACCAACAGCGCTTTTGATGTGTCATCTACTCAGCCAACGTCCCCCAACTCGGCCAACGACGATTCCAAAGAGATCGTCGGGCAGCTATTGACAAAAATGTGGGATACCACTGCGTCGTTAACGAAGCCATCGATGGAGCGACAGCGAAGCAAGTTGGAGGCATCGCTGGATGAGCTCATCGCTGCTGAAAAACAATATATCCAGAGCGTCGAGTATGTGAACTCACAGCGTCTTGTAGTCGAACGAGAAATCACAGAGAATCTGCACGCGTTTCAGCTGACGGAAGAGCAACGCGTCGAGTACTTGAAAGATTTGCTGCTGCGAATGGAGAAGCTCTTCGTCAATAGCCTTGAGACATCTCGTCAGCTCGTCGATAAGCTCCGTGAAGAGTGCAACGAGATGAATGAGTTCGGTAGGTTTGGTGCAGTTGCTTTAGGCTGGTCGTTATTGCTGACGTTGGGTGTATTTACTTTGCAGTGGACATCGAGGATGGCTTCCGCAAGCTCAGTCAGGATATCGAACCCGACTCACCACTCCTCGACCCCAACGACAATGCTGTGTATCAACGCATGTGCCAAGTACAATCCATGTCTGATCGCGGATACCAAGTGTTGAAGACCATTCATATGACGTTGACCGAAATGATGATTGCAGAAGATCATTTCGTGTCTTCAATCCACCGTCTAATCCGAGCCCATGAAACTCCAGCTTCGAGCACCGGGGATTTGTTCGGAATTTCGACCGCATTGAGTCAAGTATGCGATGAGGGAAGGACCATGAGCACCGGGTGGAAGTCAGTGAAGGACCAAACACAACGCTGTGGAGATGTTCACCTCGAATTCCGATCCCTGCTTGCCGAACCAGTTGCTCTTAACATCACCTCAATGAAGCAAGAGTACGAAAATGCTCGGGCATCAACTCAAGAGAGTTTTGCGAAAACTCATGCTGCGCTTTCTCAAGATATCGCTGCCCATCAAAAGATCAAGCAGAAGCTAGACCAGAAAACCCGTGAGTTCACGCAGGCCTTCGCATCATTACCCGATATGAACGGAGTAGATCTGAGGAATCTTGACGTCGCACAAGCTCTAGTGCTTGTGCAGCATCTATCAAGCTCTTTTACTGAAAAGGAGAAAAGGCTGGAAGCTAAGCTGAAGGTGCTAGCAGATGAGTTGCAAGACGCACAACTCAAACTATCTGAAAACTCAACCGCTTTAAAAGAGCGCTGTAGTGGATATGTGCAGGTGGTGAATTACGTTGTGGGAGGGATGTTCACTGATGTTCTAACGATTTCTCTTGCTTCTGACTGTTGCAGGACGTGGACGTACTTATCTCTAGCTATATGAAGAACGAGAAGTTTCGACTTCAAGTTGAAAAGAGTTCGCTCTTATCTCTCATTAGAGCATTTGAACGCAAGATCGAAGGTGCAAAAAATTGCTCCTCCGCAGCGATTGAGGCGCTCGACAAAGTGGATCCCAGCACTGATGTGAGGGAGTTCGTTCATGCGCATCGCAAGTCACATGATAAAACGAGAAAAGTTATCCCCGTCATAACTACGGACGACAATTTAAGATCCGTTCTCGTTGAATATCGACGACAGAAGCGTGATTCCCAGCCTATTGACTCAAAGATGAACCCAAGTCCATTGAAGAGGACCAACTCGACGCCTAGCACAACAGGTGTCGTGTCAGGTATGGACAAGACTCTTCGAAACACGTTCAGCTCTGTTGAGGAGGAAAGAGACCCTCAGCTTCTGGAGATGTCCGATTTTCAGAAGAAGTTCAAGTTGGAAGGACCAGAGCAAGTTGTTGAGAGCTACTCCTGCGCACTATTTGCAAACAACTTCCCCAATCATGGCCGGATGTATTTAACCCGTGACCGCATATGCTTCGCTGGATGGCGGGATACCATTTATGTACGTCGTCAGTTACTCGTTTTGTGAGGAATACTGGCTGACATTCACCACGATCAACCAGGTTGTGGATTATTTGGATATCACGATGATGGAGAAGAAAAACACTGCTCTTATCGTGCCTAACGCCATTGAGGTATGCTGTGTGATTAAAGTGTGCGTCCACTTTACTTACGCGACATCGTGGACATTTCAGATTACTGCAAACGGAGAGAAAGCGTTCTTCACGTCATTTGTTTTCAGGTATGCTCTATAAAGTCGTTGGTGAAATCTATGAAAGAAAGCTCATATTTGGTACGTCATAGAGATGAGTGCCTCCAGTGTATTCAGCAACTACAAGCAATCAAAATAGCTACTGCAGCTGCAATGGCTGATGATCCGAAGCCGTCGATAGTCGTTGACTCGAAACCCGAGCAATTGTTTGCCCAAAGTGAGGCTCCGAGTCCAACTTCACAAGTACCCGTAACACCAGTGTCAAGCGGTATCGAAGCAGCGAAGTTGTCGCTATCTGATCCGCCAGCTACTCAGAACTACAAGACAGAGACAAAGCTCACACCACCAAAACGAATCATCCCAAGTCCAGATGAAATACTCAAGGAATTTGAGGTGGTGATTGAGGAAGATCTCCCATTTGAGTAAGTCGATCTTCTTTTCTTTCTGCGTGGGTATCTAATCATTCGTGTGTTCTTACAGCGTGGAATTTGCCTACAATTCGATTTGGGTTGAGTCAACGTCGTTCTTTCGTAAATTCTTGGAGGATGGTGGAGAGACTTCTATCCGTCTCACACCATGGGCAGCGGACTCTGTTACATACACTGCTGTCACAACGCCAGACGTTTCCAAGGTTCTCGAGAAGTGGCTTACACTCACAACAAGAAGTACATGGTCGGACCAAGCTGCATCCCGACAACCCAGACCCAGCGGTATAAATGGGATCCGAGCACTCGTTTGGTGGTGAGTGTGACCACTGTGGTCACCGATGCTCCGTACTGCGACTACTTTCGCGCGGAAAATCGATGGGTTTTTAGCAACATCTCAAAAGAAGAGGCATGCAAGTTGCAAGTTGGGATTCGTATTCAATGGGTGAAAAGCACATGGCTAAAGAAGCAGGTCCGTAACCTTTCCGTCTTGCTATGATTCGCTGTTTAACACTATGTGGTTTGGCTAGATTGAGAGCACTGCAATGGGCGAAGCAAAAGAATACGCACGTGCTTTGGTAAATGCCGCGATCGAAGAGGCAAGGAAAAAACCGTCAACAAGACCCACCATATCGGCAGGTTTGGTTGACAAATCACCGCAAGTCCCTGTTGAGTCAACATCGGCACCACTTTCAACAGCAGAGTCTGAGGAGACCACGAGAAAGCGCAGCGTTTCCGGCGCTATTGCTCCTCCACTTTCTGCCGTGAAACAGGAAGTGACGACTCTCTCCCAAGAGCAGCTCGTTGCCGAATCAACTCCATCCGTCTTACAAACAGACGTGTTGACATCTCTTTTGCCACGTGAGATGGACGCGAAGTTCATAATCCAGGTTCTAAGCATTGCCTGCTTGTTGTTTGTCATCTACACGATGTACCGTATCGGATCGACGTTGGATCAGATGCAAGCACTTACAAGAGAAGCCATTATCCAGCAGAAGGAGCAACAAAAGCTCTTCCGGGAACTTCTCCTGAGACTCCAGGACCAAGGATATCATCACCATTGATGATCGTCCGCACTCTACTTCACAGCACTCACTACTAAAATCGCAAGAGCTCTCGGATCACCAGTCAGCTATTTAATAATCATCTTCAACGTCATCTTCGTAGTCATCATCCTGTTGTAAGCAAGCCATAGTTAGTTCGAAATCCCTCGAGTCCTCCTAAGATCAACTGACCTCGTCTCGATACGGCGACAGCCAACTGAAGTCTAGTTGCGGGACGTCTGAAGGTCGATGAGGAGGCTGGAAATCGTCTTTGCCAGGAGAAAGTAGAGGTACAGCGCTGAGATCGATCTCTACAAGGTTCAGATCAAAGCATCAATTTACAATCGCGCCGTCTCAGAGGTACTGTGCAGCTCGTACCGTCAGTGGATGACTCCATGGAATCGTCTTCAGGCTGGTGATGTACATCCTTGCCTGTTGTCGTAGTCTTCATGCTCTTTTTGTGGATCGTCGATGCAAGTAAGGACGCTTGAAGTACCGCGATTTCTCGCTGCAGTGATTCACAGTTGCGCTTCAACACCGAGTTCTCTTGTCGAAGAAGCGCAATATCTACACGACAGTGGTCATTTTCTCACGTGCCGTGACTCATAGAGGATGTAGCCGTTACCATCGCGATGCTGGTTACTTCCTGTTGTGTTATTCCTGCCGTTGTTGCGGAGTTCTCGCGCATTTTGCAAGAGGAACGCAACGTATGCTTCATATTCGTCGCGAATACTACCAAGTATCCGACCGAACGACTGCAGGACCAAACAATGAAGCTATAACGGTGGCGTAACGCGGAAAGATTGTCGCTACTACCAACCTCGTCTTGCTTGATCACGTGCTCGAAAGCACATTGAGACGCCCGAAAGCGTGACTCGATCTTCTCATTGAGCTAAGTAACACATCATGTCAGAGTCCAAGTTTGGACAACGCCCAAACCAGAGCCGCACAGTGGATCGCTCGATTTCGTTTAGTCGCTCGGCTAGCTCGACCTCCAACTCGATGCTTGTGGACTTGAATCCAGCGGTAGGAGCTCGCTTTTGAGCTTGCGTGGCGCTTGATCCGTTCGTCGACGACTCTGCAAACAGCGTTGCGTACTGCGGTTTTCGTTCCTCCACATGCGTGTGAACCCGAGACTGGTTGCTGATCTCGCTTCCTCTTGTCATGATCGTCTGTGGCGTGGGTTTGGCTACTATGGACGTCGTACTGAGACTTCGCAGTGCTGCGATCTGCTCCTGATACGACTGTGCACTCTGCTCCATTGCCGTCTGCAGCTTCCGCCGAATCAGAGATGCCGATTGGCATCGCCTAATTGGACAGGCATCAGTCAACAGAACCACTTTCGAGAGGAAGAAGAACGCACTTGAGTCCGTTCGGAGTTGCTCTGGGCATCATGAGTGCCGCCGGCGCCTGGTACGCTCCACTCCCCACGGCTGCCACCTTGGCTTTAGGTGGGTATGTCACCTTGTTGATGCCGAGTGTGGCTTTGGAGAAGCTCTTGTCGTTGGCTTCAACTCGGAGATCGTAGAAGTCTGACTGCAGAGCATGTGGTCTCGCATGAGACGTGATCGTGGCTGCCGTACGCTCTACTAGCGACGTACTCTGTCAGCGTGGCGCATTCGACCGATCGTGTCCGGTTGAGCTGAGTAGGCTGCTTTCGTTGCCTACATAAAGCATTAGGAGCTGCTGTTCGAAGTTGAGTGAGTGCAGGCCACTCACGGCGGAGACCTCGTACGCGCTCCCTTTCCGACGCTGCATGGCCACTACAAATGAGCTGACGTCTAACACCAGCGAACGAGTCAACCTCCATGAGCCAGCCGCAGCTCTATTGATCAGAATTACTGCACAGCTAGGCACCCTCTATTTATACAGCGGAGCAGGCTCCATGGTCGACTCGATGGGCCTCAGTCATCGTCTTCCTCCTCCTCCTCTTCTTCGTCTTCGATCACACCACGGCGGCGATTCCGGTTCACGAACATCGCGTCAGCTGACACCATCTGGATGCCCTTGGTCTGCGTCTGCGAGGCCTCTTCTTCGTCGTCGTCTTCGTCTTCTTCCTCCTCCTCTTCAGCTGCAGCCTTGGCGGCCGCTTCCTCCTTAGCAGCGAGCTCATCCAGTCCCTGTGGCCTACATCGCATGTACATATCAGCCTCTTCCTCACGCTCTTCCCCGTACGTTGCATTCGCACGTACCAAAGGCCCTTGGCGCGCAGGCTCTTGATCTGGTCCTTGTACAAAATGGACTCGACAATCGACGTCACAGCCCCCTTCTTGCCCTCGGACGTCGTGATCTCGCCATCGCCCGCCGACACGAGCAGGTAATCGCCACGCTTCACCCAGATGAGCTTCCGGAACTTGGTCGGCAGCATGGTCACGGACGATCCGCCATCTGCGTGTTGCACCTGTGATGCCATCCACGTCAGTCTCCTTCCTGCTCGTCTCCTTGCGTCTCTCGTACCTCAAACAAGTTGTTTCCACGCAGAGCCACGACGCGCACGATCTGCTCATTGGCCTTGGGCTCTGGGTCGTCGTACAGCACCTTCTTGGTCACGCCCTTGCGGTAGGCCGACTTGCGTCCGCTGCCCGACATGTTGCTTGTCTCTCTTGTCTGCCACCCAGCAATATGGAGGCCACTAAGTACGCACCGAACCCACCAGGTGAAGCCATCTTGAGCGACACTAAGTACGAACCACGACCTGCAACACTTGATTTCCAGATTAAAAAGCGCATTTTTCCCCCATCATCTCCATCAAACCTCCGCAGCTTCGATCCATCAATTTTCGAGTGACCATGAGCGGACGAGGACGCGGCCGCTCGTCGACGCTACCGGCATGGATGACCAAGCAGAACGACGGCGGTGGGCCGCCCGACAGAGGTCAACAGGCACCACCGCCACCTTCTGCACAGCCTGGCCAGTTTGAGGACGCGCCTGAGCCGCGTGGATACGGCGGTGGCCGCCGCGGCCCGTCCCCTCCACCACGGTCTCCGCCTCGCCCTGCTGCACGCCCGCCGCCCGCATATGGACGGGAAGCGTACCATGAGCAGCGCGCGCAGCCGTACTATGGAGACATCAGCCTTGGCCACCATGGTGGACCGCCGCGGATGGAGCGTCCACGGTCGCGGTCGCGCGACCGGTTTGACACGTATGGGCACGATCACCAACGTCCACCTCCAGATGCGCGGCGTGACTGGCACGAGCCACGCGATCGGCGCCGAAGCAGGAGCCGCAGTCGAGACCGCGGACGTGGACGTGGACGCGGAGGATGGGAGGCGCATGGCAACGGGAATGGCAACGGGAATGGGAACGGTGGCTATGGTGGCTACGATGGCTACGGTGGCCATGGGCGCGGACGATCGCCGCCTGGCGGGGGCTACGGGCGTCGCTCACGCTCCCGCTCCCGAGAGAGACGCCCTCCGCAATACCAGGACGACCGCCGTCGCGACGACTTCTACCGTGGTCGCAATGACGGTGGCTGGGGCGGTGGGAATGGCGGTGGTGGCTATGGCCGACGCGATGATGACCGCTACACGCGTGATAGCGGCTACGGCGGCGGCCCTCAGGAGAGTTACGAGCACCAGCAGCCGTCGGGCGAGAGTGCGCCGGACGGAGGCCGCAAGGGCTTTGTGTCGGGTCGCCGCTTCAATGATATCGTGAAAGATGCGGCCAAGAGCGCGGCGGAGGAGTTACGCGGGAACGGAACCGACGCCGACGAGGAACGCCGCTAAGCACGCCTAAGCACACGAGCAGATCCGTCCTCTACTACTTCTTCTTCACTCGACTAGAGTCCACAACCTAATGTAATGCAATGATGCAAGACCCCCCCCCCCACGACTCGAGTATTTGTGACTTTGTCTACAGGCCCGGAGCTATTTTGGCGGGCGAAGCAGCATGACATCACCAGCATGGCTCCTACGACTGCCGTCCTGTTGGTGAGTGCACCGTCAGACGCGAAAGGAGACGCAGCAATGAAAGAACCTCAGTTCAGACGACGCAAGAGTGGCAACAGCAGCTCGTCAGGAAGCGACGAAGACCACGACCAGGTCAAGGAAGTGACTCCCATACAGAAGAGCAGTAGCGAGGTTGAAAGTGAGAGAGTGACTGCTGAGGAAGCA
>KE463925.1:0-11564 GCA_000387445.2 Pythium aphanidermatum DAOM BR444 | reverse complement strand
GTGAAGAGTAAGAGCTACGAGTATGTATTGGATAGCGGACGAGGTTCCAAGCGGTGCCTGGAGTGGCGAGAGAAAGAGAGTGGGTGAGTGAAAAATACAAACACGAATCGAAGAACAACTGGCGGTCGGATCGAGATCCTCGAGGCTGCAGGGTCTGCCACATCACGAAGGAGCTGCGCGAGATACACAGAGACACAGAGACAGCACACAGAGCGGCTGAGCTGACTGGGTATCTCTATATTGCCATTCCTTCTTCTGTGAGTGTCGTCTGCCTCGGCCCTCGCTGCCCTATGAGAAGTCTCGTCGAGCGTACTTGTCCTCATCCATGAATTCAACCGCGACGATACGGTTCGCAAAACCTCGGCCATGCAGCTCCGTTGACGCTGCTTGTGCCGATGCTACAGCTCCAAACTCCACGAACACTTTGCCGACAGCCGACAAAAAGCCGTCACGTGGGCGTGGGATCACGAGCGATTGCACAGCGCCGAATCGCTCACACTCTGTCTTGATATCATCAAGAATGTCGACGTATTCTTCTTCGTCTTCAAGCTCCTCGGCGGTCACCATGTTGTTCAGGATGATGACACGCGACGGCTCACCCAGTGGGACACCAAGACCGAAGCCAGCGAGAGAAATGGTCTGCAGCGCAGCCTTGGTGGGATCCAGACCCATTGAGAGACCCGAATTCACCGAGCCGGCAGCACTCGCGACAGCCTTCGCGTTCTCCTGCGACATGGCCCTTCGGACCGTTAGCGTTTTGTCGCCGAGCTTCATGTCGTTCAGACCGATGCACGCCTGGTCAGTCACGTTCGGATCCAGGTATTCACAGAATCCATAACCCTTCGACATGTTGGTGTTGAGCTCCTTGACAAGGTGGAAAGATTTGAGAGGCCCAAATGCCTGCAGGAGCTCTTTGACTTGCTCATCATTGAGATGGTATGGGATGCCGCCAATGAAGATCTTGTTCGGGCTGTCCTGCACCGTCGTCGATACGATGCCGAGTGCGGCCAGGTTAAGCTGTGGAATTGGGCCGAGTTCGGACGGTACGTTCGACGGGTTGTAGTCATTCGGGCGGCGGATCTTGAGCGGCTGACCGCGAAAGTTCACACCGTCCAGGTTCATGCATGCAGTGGTCAACTCGATGCTCTTGAGCTCGACAAACGCGAAGTGGCGCTCGCGGTTGATGTACACGGACACTACGGCACCTCCTTCTTGACGCTCTCCAAGGGCACGATCAATAACGTCGTTGAAAAACTCGGAGATCTCTTGCTCGGACACTTCTCCAATGCCGCCAACATACAAGCGACGCGCGTGGCGTGTCTGCTGGTGGCCAGCGGGGAAATGAGCGCCGTTCGCTGGTGGAGGACCAAACGATGCGGGGCCGACAGCGCCCGAGAGTGCCGCCATGTTCTGCTGCAGGATCGCCTGCGCGGCGTACGCAGCCGCGTTTTCGTCCGTGACTCCAGGTGGACGCACGTCGAAGTTGGACTTGCGACGGCGGCGACGCTCACGCACTGGGGATCCACTGCGTGAGCGTGATCGACGCGCCGCACGTGAGGAGCGGTCCTTGTCACGATGGCTACGACCCCGCGAGCGGCTGCGGTCGCGTGGAGAGCGGTCCCGGGAGCGACGAGCCGAGCGGGACGAACGAGAAGAACGGTCCTTGTCGCGACGGCGGCCAGCCGAACGGGAACGGCTGCGGTGGCGCTCACGGTCGCGACTACGCGAGCGCTTGGCGCCGCGACGATCGTCCTTGCCATTGTTGGGTTCCTGCATCATCACCAAAGGCACGTCCAGATAAGCGAATCTATACCATTCCAGAGGGGGATGCCTTTGTCGACTTACCGGCGCATCAGCAAACTGCTGCGGGACGGAGGAGAAGCCTGAAGCCGCGTTAGGCGGCGGTGCACGACCATACTGGGACGATGGCGGAGGACCGCGTTGGTTGTACGGGAATCCCGTGGGCGCGGAGGTTGCCGGCGGGGCCGAGAGCGCAGGCGCAGAGCCGGGCGGCGCGACACCACCGGCGGCTGCCTGCTGCTTCTTCATCCACGCCGGCAGCGTGAGTTCTCGTCCGCGGCCGGCCATGGTGCTGCGGTGGTTGGAGCTCTTGGAGGTTGTTGGGGGAGGCGCCGCACCATGGCGCTTGCCACCAACCCCCCAAGTGGCAACACCACAGGGGGCGAGTGATCGAACAGGGGTCCTGTGATAAGCGATAAGCAACACGCGTGATATTCGTTAACAAAGGTGATTGCACTGGTGTTATCACTGGGATGCACTGCCCTCGTCCTCCTGGTCGTCGCAGTCGTGGAGCACACGCTCAGCCGTTAGCAGCACACCGGGCGACGCGCGGGGGATGTCCTTCCACGTGCACGCAGGGTACGCGCGTAGCTGCGCCACGAACTCGTGGCACGTCTCCGAGTTACAGTACGCCACGGCCTGCGCCGGCGTCGTGAACTTGTAGCTGAGGTAGAGCGTCGGCTTAGTGCAGTTGACCAGCAGCTGGTGAAGATTGTCGTGTTTGTCCTGCAGCTTGTGAACCAGTGAAGCGCGGGCGCTGCACGCCGCCACATCGCCAGTGTCGACGCCAGCCATCACGAGGCGACGGGAGAGCGCCTCCTGTGGCAGCATACTGCCAGCGACCAGCACCAATGACCATATCCAGGTCTTCATGTTGGGGTCTTGCTTGGTGTCCGTTCTCAGACTGAGCCAGCAAAAGAACACAACAGAGCAATGCGGAGTGTTGGTCACCTCGGTTGAATGCCTGCATCAATAGTGACGGTGTATCCTCGAAAAGTCGTCGCAACACGAAGAGCTACGTGCATGGGCACCACCGCTCTTCCACCGGGACACGATGAGCTACAACCGTGAGGTGAAGCAGGCGACGCTGGACCTGTTCGCAGCAGCGGATGCAGGAGACGTCAAGGCGGTGGAGGCGCTGGTGCGCGACCCGAATGTGGACATCAATTGGCACCGCCAGCAATCCGTATGTTGAGGTTCGATGCACTTGGAACTCATTGCCTGATGGAGTTTCGTAGTATGGTGCAACGCCGCTAATTGCTGCGATTTCCCACGGCTACAAGGAAATCGTAGATGTTCTGTTGGAAGCTGGAGCTGAACTCGGAGAGCTAAAGACACCGGTGGGCTCGCTAGAGTTGTGTGCTCGGCACGTTGGCCCACTTAACTGATCAAGTGAAAAACTGATGAATTAGGATCGCAATAGCCCTCTCCATGAATCCGCTTACAGAGGCGAACCGCAAATCATGGAGAAGATCTTGCGTAGAATCCAGCAAAACAACAACCAGTCGACTTCGGCTCTCGTCGACCTGCAAAACCAGGTACATGGAGACGCCTTCACCTGCATCGTCATCAGCTCTGACACCATTCTCAGTTCGGAAACACTCCTCTTCATAACGCAGCACGAACTGGTAGCGAAGGTTGTGCCACGCTACTTCTCCAGGCAGAAGCAAAACCGTCAATCAAGAATGTGGTGCGTCTGTCTGTGTACCTCATGTATTTCCACCGAGTTACTCAATGATTGAATTGCATGTCACATTAGAATGGATCGCTACCACTTCACCACGCTTGTTACTGTGAGCGACCGAATTTGGAAGTCGCCAAGCTCCTCGTTGAAGCAGGAAGCGACATCAATCACCAGGATGACCAAGGATACACTCCACTGATGATTGCCGCCAAGAAGAACCAGACCGAGATCATCGACTACCTTCGGGCCCACGGTGCAGACGCAAAGACAAAGAACCAGTTTGGAGAAGATGCACTGCACTTCGCGACCCTACGTGACAACAAGGACGCAATGGAGCTACTGCAACAACTAATTGATTAAGTCTCAGTCTTAATGCTCAGCGTTGTTGCTACATGTCGTTTCTTGGCGGCACACTGGGCACGTCAGCCGCGTGTGGAACCACATGCAAATACACGAGTCGTGGAATCGATGACCACATGGAAGCTCTACACCTTGTGTTGGCTGGTTAACTGATATCTCCATGGCAGGGTCGGACGCATGGGCCGGTGCTTCAGCTGGCTCATAAATACTCACAAGGCAAATGCTGCATTCGTCTGGTACGTAGGATGATGTCCGGAGCGGGGCTCTCAAGAGTGGGGTTACGCGTTTGAGAGACTCGATGATGCCCAGTGCGTGCTTGTCGTCATTGTACTGAACGCGGCACATCGCCTCGGTCGCTCGAAGAACCTCAATGAGCAAGTCACAGCTCTGCAGCCACTGAGCATGAAGCGAAAGTACCCGGAACAGTCGATAAAAGAACTGAGTGAGCATTTCGCACTTCACATCGAGATGTCGCTTGCCAAGAGAGCTGAAAGGTGGGAACCTCGGCCACTGCTTGAGCTCTTGACGCAGCTGAACACACATCGGACAGGAGCTCAGTGTAGGCTCGTGGCGAGCGCGACAAGAGCACTTGGATTTCTTGTGTGAACGAACAAGGTGCACCAGATTGGACTCGAAATGCCTCACTTCCTTCAGGTCCACGCCGAATGCCCATTTCGTGTTTGTGTTGATATGGCTCATGTTGACGCAGAAGCGTGCGCGCAGGCGGCTACGTGTGTGTGCGACCGATACCTCGACGCGGACATCGGTCAAGCTGGCAGCGCGCCGGATGTCCGCAAGCTCATAAACTCGCTGAAACGACGGGGATATGACTGAGGCCGCTGCCGAGCTCATGGTGGGGTCGGAAAAATCGAAAAATGAACAGCACTGTCGGTGCAAGTTGTTCGGTGCGAGATTGCGTATGGGTGCGCACAATCGCAACAGCTGCTGCGTGCAGATGCTGTTGCCCTTAGACAGCCAGGAATGACGGACGGGTGTCTGCGTACGCGACAGCTAATCGGCTGAGGTACGGAAGTTGCTTCTGCCGCCCACTTGGCATCACACGCTGCAGTAGGATGTGCGGGAGAGCGCGTCGCCAATATAGACACGCAGATGTCCTGGGATGCTGGTGCAGGTGCTGCTTAATGCGGTTCACGCTGGGACTGTGGCGTCTCGACGGAGGCGACGATCACTGTCAGTGCCCCTTCCTCACGCGTTCTGCGCCCCGTCCAGCAGCAGCGTGGCGAGCGCCAGCGTGGTAATTGGACGAAGCAGTCGGGTGCGTCGCAGACCACAAGACCCCCGCAGGGGGATGATGACTCCGATGATGCGCATGAGGAGCTCAACAGCAATCGTCAGTGCGACGAATGTTGGTCCGGTGTGGACCACACCATAACTCTTATGGGATGATGAAGATATGGAAACGGATATGGATGTTTTTGTGCGAGTGATTTATTCAGCCATTAGTGTTCTACCAGAGCGAACCGAAAGATGCAGCAGCACTACGCTTAGTACTGGGCCTTCTTGGCGGCCTCAGCGGCGATGGCCTTGGCACGAAGCTCAAGCTTCTTCTGGGTCTTAAGACCCATGATGCCACCACCCCACTTGCGGCGAAGAGCAGCCTCGTCGTACTTGGCCTTGAAGGCCTGGGCGAGCGAGTCGAACTTAGCCTTGTCCTCCTTGTTCACGTGGGTGAGGGCGACAACGGCGGCGTTCTTCTTGTGCACAAGCTGACCGAGGCGCGACTTGCCCTTAACAATGGCGTAAGGGATGTCGAACTTGCGGCAGAGGGCTGGGAGGAAGATGACAAGCTCAATTGGGTTGACATCGTGGGCGATGACAACGAGCTTAGCCTTCTTCTTCTCAATGAGGGTCGTGACGTGGTTGAGACCGAACTTGACCGTGGCTGGTGGGGCCGAAGCCTCCTCCTTACCGGCGGCGATGTTGCGGAGACGCTCCGTCTTGGCGACCTTAGTCTCTGGCTGGTACTTCAGCAGAAGCTTGAAGAGGTCAGCGGCCGAGTTCTTGTCGAGCGTGTTCGTGAACTGGTTGATCGACGGTGGAACCTTAAGGCGCTGGTACAGGATCTTGCGCTGGCGCTGGATGCGCACGTAACGTGGCCAGCGGACAAAGCGGGAGAGATCCTTCTTTGGCTGTAGATACACACAAGATGCATCAGTATGACAGTTCACATACAGTGCGCATCGCAAGAGACACCAGGACTCCACGATAGGAGACCCAGCGACAGAAGCGGTTCGTTACCCTTGAGGTGCAATCATTGCAGGAATGAAATGCCACCACAAGTTTTGTGTCATTGCGGTCGTGGGGGACCCGCTACGCCAAGTGGTTTGGAATACAGCCATTGGCAATCACTCGGAGAGTAGTTGCTGTCTGGCTGCCCACTCGGCACACACACTTTGCGTTCGGAACCTCATCTTTGCCTCTCGCGTTGAGAATCAAGACGTTGGTTCGTTCAAAGTACCTGAACATCACCACCAAGACGGAAGTTCTTTGGGGTGCTCTGGAAGAGAGGGTTCTTCACCGGCTTGCTCGAAGCAGGCTTCGAGGTCTTGGTGGCCTTAGCCGCAGGGGCCGTGGTCGACGCGGTCTTCTTAACCTTCTTGCTTGGCTGTAAAGGCACACGCTGTCAGCATGTGGGTCTCACGTGGGCGAAGAGCCGCCGCTAACACACCATATTGACTGATCACTCGTAGATGGCGAATAAACGAATGCTTCCGCATGGGGCCGGCAGCCGCCTCTAAGAGAGAGCGCCAGTCCAGACCACCCATCGCGAGCCAACCAATCAACGCTCCTATTGTCCCTCTTAAGTCCGAGTCACAAACGCGGGTGTTTTAAACAGTCCAACGTGATCCTATGAATCCGCCAACATATATTCTGTTACACCAACTTATGCAGATCTACTACTTTGACTCGACATCCTCGATGTGCGTCAGGAGCTCCTCCCACACGACGGCACCACGCTCCACGACGTCGCTCTTCCACTGAGTACTGCGATGCACATAGAAAACATCACGCAGCTTCTCTGCGTAGGGCAAGCGACGCGATGGTGCGTGGTGATACATTGCGTTCTCTTGGATCATCGCGTTCAAAACAAACGGACCTGGCACGGTGCCGAACTCTTGGGTCAAGCAAATCGTGTTGACGCTCGTTGGCACTAGCCACGTGAAACCTGAGCACATCAATCCCGTGGTACCCTCGTAACCGCTCGCAGCTCCATCACTGGAGTCGCCTGATGCCACCGGACGGCGGTCATGAAAGATGCCCGTCACGGCCTGTGGGTCGCCTTTTGTGTCCAGCAGGAGCGTGTCATAGCCAGCAGGACCAAGTCCTGTATGGACATCAATTACTCCTAGCACGCTCAGTTGATCAAAGTCAAGCTGGTCACGTAGGAAGTGATGCAGGATTTTGCCACTCGGCTCCATTTCCATCCCACCATAGAAGATTGTCTTGGGAAAGTGATAGTTTCCCCCCACCGTCGCACGCTTGATTTGGCCTGGTCCATACGTAAAGCTTGCTTCAATCAACAGAGCCCACGACTTCAGCCAAGCAAACCAGAGGGTCGGATTCTGTGGGTTGATGGCATTCATGATGTCAACGTAGCCAAATGCATTCGGATCTTGAGATAGGCGTCGCTGGAAACCTTCCGGGGTCATGAAATTGCGGTTCAAATCAACGTTGTGCTCATTGAAGCGACGAAGCTACGATGGCATTCTAAGTCCACAGCACCGAGAATGTTGACGTTGAAGGCACTCACCTTGGCCATGCCATACGGATTCAACGCGTGAATAAAGATGAGTGTCGGGGCATCGATGGTAGACGTGTTGACCATTCGCTCCAAAAGAGCGGATTGAATAGCACTGCCGGCGAATCCCTCCACGCCATGGGTGCCGGAGATGTGCACGAGAGCGCGATCACGAGTTCCAGGGATAACTGCAGCATCGATGGATAGGTCGAGCTCAGCCAGATGTGGCAACGGCATTGTGTGGAGCGTAGCACGAGCAGCATGCGCTCGCTCGCGGAACAACGCCCGAGCTTCATAGTATGTGCTCGTGAAGTGCTTTTCGGTGCTCTCGTCGATCCACGTCGGGGGCAAGTACGAATCCAGTGGTTCGCAATGGTTGTACACGTGCACACAGAGGGCGAGCCATAGTGCGAGCAACGCAGCCCGCCACGAACGTGATGGCGAAGACGTCTTCATCACTTCCAGCAAGAAGACAAAGTGCAAGTCGAGAAGCGGTGTAGTGCGCGTAGAGCGGGCGTCACGGAGGCGATCGCGTCGCAATCCAGAGCCCTTCCCCGCCGTTTACTCGACGACGCCGCAGCCTGCAGAGGAATCGCGTGTGGTGTGGCAGGCAGCGCCATGGCCAGGACAACTGCCACATGTCGGATGACTGAGGAATGATGGTGACGCATGAGAAAGGCTGTCAACGCATTCTGATTGGTTGATAACATGTAGACAAGAACACGATAGGCTGAAATGGAGTTGAAGTGGTGCCAGATGCGATCATGAGCTCTTCACACTGCGAGATGCGTCTGTAGCTTCTCGAAGACCGCGAGCCCACGCGAAAGGACGCTGCTCTTCCATGAGGCACTGCTGTGCGTGTAGAACACATCACGTAAGCGCTCGGCGTAGGGCAAGCGGCGAGATGGCGCCTTGTTGAAGAACGCGTTTTCCTGGATCGTCGCCTTCAGCACGAACACGCCAGGCACCGTACCAAACTCCTGAGCTACGGAAATGACTTCGCACTTGTCAGTGGATGGGATTAGCTCGGAGATGCCTTGTGGCACGAAGCCCTCGACGTCTTCATATCCCTGTACGACGGAATTGGTAGGATCGTTCATCGGAGCAACGTTCTTGGCGCGATATTCTTGTACAAATACGCGCTCAGCGACGCCCTTGGTCGTCGACGGCATTATCATTAACGTGTCTTCGCCTGATCGGCCCAGCCCAGTATGCACATCAATAACGCCAAGCTTTGCGATCCCGGCGAAGTCGATAGTGGACGAAAGGAAGTCGCGGATGGCCACCAGACTGGGCTGCATCTGAGTCCCGCCGTAGTAAACTGTATGCGGCAACTGGTAGTTACCAACGATCGCTGCTTTCTTGATTGCTCGAAATCCTTTCGTCGCGAGCTCGAAGGCAGCACGTGTCCAGAACCAGTTGCCCCAGTTTGTGTACTCAGTCGTTGGATTGAGGAAGTCATATAAGTCCATGTAACCGTACTTGTTCGGGTCCTCCGCCATGAGTTCGTCAAAGCGTGCCTCGCTAAGCCAGTTGCGATTAAGGTCGACGTTGTGCTCATTGAATCGACGCAACTGAGAGCGACTGTCAGCTTCCCGTGATTCTAGTGATGCAACGTGGTCGTGTACATACCATTGCGAAGCCAAAGGGGTTGACGGCGTGTATAAACACAATCGTAGGCCTGGTTGTAGAGTGATTCTGCTTCTGTGTCGCCAACTTCTCCAGCACACGAGACTGAATGGCGCTACCAGCGAAGCCTTCTACTCCATGGGTACCGGATAAGTGGACCAGAACGCGATCATTTGCGCCCGCGACGACAGCTACGTCAACTGTCAAGTCGAGGTGCGCAAGATGCTGCATGGGCAATATCTGCAACTGTGCGGATCCTTCTTGTGCGCGGCGGCGGAAGAGCGCGCGTGCTTGGTAGTAGGAGTCGGAAAAGTGCCCCTCCATGGCTCTATCGATGGTGCTGGTCGGTAGCAGCGAGTCAGCGGGACCGAAGTCATTCTGGAGATGGATAGCGAGCCATGTGCCAATGGCCAGCACGGCAGCCTTCCACGGGCTCATGATGCGAGTCTGGATGCGGCGGTGGTGGAGTGGTTCCTCCGGTGCTCTTCCCCCTTTTCGGAGCTTCAAGAACGCGAATCATTCCCATAGGGCGCAGTGATCGGATGGATACAGTGCCTGTGCTGGCAGCAAGTGTTGCTCAAACAATGTTGCACGGAAGGTGCGCGAAGGTGCGCTGCCAACAGCGAGAAGACGGGGATGGACGTTGTGGCCCTGGGACAGCCGGATAGAAATGGTCGCACAAGAGTCAACGCCCTCTGGTGCGCGTAGGAGACGAGCCATGGATGCGTGGGCCAGATCAGTCGCTTGGCTCAAGGTCCGCCCGACTGCCAAGGCTGGTATGGTGTCAGGACCTCCAGTGGAGGACCGAGAACAACCATTCGTTGCTGTCTAGAGCTCCATTCGCAAACTAACCTCGCTTGGCCATGGGCTCCAAGATCGTGCTCATGTCGGTGCTTCCACTGCTGCTGGCACTGTGGATTCACTTGCTCAACGACTTCCGTCCGCTTGACGTCTACTTTCCCCCCACCGAGAGGAACCCGGCCATCGACGACCACTTCTCCGAGACGTACTATCAGGCGCGAGCCCTCTTTCGCCAGCGCGCGAAAGATGCCGGGGCTCAGTTGCACGCACTGCCGCTTGAGCATCTGGCTCACTTGGACTTGACTGTCGATGTTGCTGTCATTCCGGGTGCCTTGGACCGCGTCCTACTCCATGTGTCTGGTACCCATGGAGTCGAAGGATTCACCGGCAGTGCGATTCAGTCTCGTATCCTGCAAGACGCCCGCAATGCGTCCATTAACAATGGACCAACTGTAGTACTTGTGCACGCTCTCAACCCGTATGGCTTCTCTCAGGTAAGGTGGCGCTGAGTTACATGAACTCTTTTGCTGGACTCGTTCCTAAATGTTTGTCATCATCTAGCTCCGTCGCGCGAACGAGAACAACGTGGATATCAACCGCAACTGGCTGTCAGCTGAGGAGTTCGCCCGGGAGAAGGCTACCGACGCTAACGTGAACGGCTATGCTGACATCTATGAGGCATTGAACCCCCCAGTCGAGTCGGCATGGATGTTCGGCAAGACTGTATACACAGTCTTTGCGAACGGATTCGCCAACTTCAAGAAGGCGTACGTGGCGGGCACCTACCACTTCTCGGAAGGAGTCCTCTTTGGAGGCTTTGAGAAGCAGCCAAGTCTGGTTCTCATTGAAGAATTCCTCAACAATCTCCTTGATTTCACCAAGGTTAAGTCGATTGCTGTCATCGATGTCCACACGGGCCTGGGTCCTGCGGGTATTGACACGCTCATCCTCATGCCAGGCTGCAACCAGACGATCGCGGAAGACGTTTTCGCCCAAGAAAAGCTTGAAGGCAACGTGTCTCCCATGCTTGAGGGTGCCGACAACGAAGTCACTGATGGCTATGGCGCAGCTAAGGGCTTCATTGCCTCCGGTTTGGCGCACATGGTGCCTGTACAGGCACGCGCCAAGGTCCTGGCCATTGGCCAAGAGTTCGGTACGATTGGCCCGCTCTTCGTGATCAAGGCTGTGACGGCCGAAAACGCTGTTTACCACCAGGCACCAGAGCGTCGCCTGCCGTATGCCGAACGTCTACGCGATGCGTTCTACGTGCATCAGAGCGCGTCCTGGCGACAGAACATCATCGTGCGCGGTGTGCGTGCCTACGAGCAGCTCCATGCATTCCTCAGTATCTGAGACCGTCAGAGCTCAGCCTGCAATACCTCTAGCAAATAATACAACTATCGCATCAAATTTCACATCTTCCGCAACATAAGCGGATGATTCACTAGGGTTAGGGTGCAAGTTGATGGAGAGCACCCTAACCCTAGTTACGACGCGATCTTGAAATCTTCGGCGGTTAGAAGCTCAGTA
>KE463924.1:60101-73414 GCA_000387445.2 Pythium aphanidermatum DAOM BR444 | reverse complement strand
GTCGTCTTTGAGCACGTGAAGCTGCTCTGCCACCACACCGACAACGGCTCCAAGTCGCGGACCAAGTCGCTGTTGAGTAGCATGTTCCGCCGCTCGTCGGAGACGCAACGCAAGAAGCGTGATGCCGTGTACGCCCGAGGACTGGTGAGACCTACAGGTGCATGTATGGTGAGAGCGAGCGTAAAGACACTAATGGGGCAGCGGGTCGGTTTATCAAATGAATAGAATGTGATCAACGGAGGCTGCCACGGCAATCTGACCGAGCCGCTACTCAACCTCAAGTCGAAAGAGACCGCGAATATTCTGAAGGCGGCGCTCCAGTCTCTGATCTTTGCGGCGTCTCATGATGAACTGGACAAGGTCTGCGACGCGATCTGGTTTTTCTCTTTCATATTAAAATATGGCGTCGACTGACTTCGAAATCGTCTGTGCAGACTCTTTTCGCCATGAAGCGCCTTGACGTCGCGCCAAATGAGGTCATCATCACACAGGGAGACGTGGGTGACAAGTTCTACGTCGTGCAAAGTGGAGTGCTCGAGGTTTCAGTAAATGGGAGCGCTGTGGGGAAGCTATTAACGGGCGACCATTTCGGTGAGTTGGCACTGATCTATGATGCCCCACGCGCCGCTACGATCGTGGCGACCACCCCAGCCGTGCTATGGACGCTCGACAGAGACGAGTTCCGCATGGTGAGCAAAGATCGCATACAGTACGACTTCAAGTATGGGTGGTCTGAAATTTTGACATGGGTGGACAGATTCAAGCACAATCCTCAAACGATACACTCCTGCAACGAGCCACGTGGCTGCGCCAAGTCGATCTTCTAGCCTCGCTCTCGGAGCGTCAGCTGGCGCTACTTGCAGGTCTGCTGAAGGCCGTTAAATTTGAGGATGAAGACTGCATTGTTCGACAGGGCGACGTTGGAGAGAATTTCTACATCATCGAAGAAGGTGAGGCAGTATGCCGTGCTCTGGGGTCGCCACTTGCGGCTCAGAGCGGTGAGACGGAAGTCGCACGCTTCGGCCCTGGAGACTACTTTGGAGAATTGGCTTTATTGAGCGACATGCCTCGCAACGCAAGTGTCTACGCGCAAGGACTTGTCAAGTGCCTAAGCCTCGATCGTCAAGCCTTTGTTTCGATGCTCGGCCCTCTTGCCGAAGTTCTCGAGCACAACAGTCGTCTTCGGATCCTCAAGGCAACCCCTGAGCTTGCGTACTTGTCACTCGACGATCTGGAGTACTTGGTCTCGCAGCTTGAGTTCGAGACGTACGACAACAACGAGTGTGTGTATCGTGAGGGCGACGACGCCGATGCCTTTTACATCATCAAGTCAGGGAGTGTCCAACTCGTCACAGTGTGTGAAGACCCCGTCACCGGACAGTTGATTCCTCGTGGTGTTCTTCTTGGGGCCAGCGACGTATTTGGTATTGAAATGCTCCAACAATATCATGGAGCGTACAAGCACACTGCTGTCGCAAGTGGTGGAGCTCAGATTCTGTGCCTCCCGGCGACCGCTCTCAAACTCCTTGAGAAGGCACTGTATGCAGACGATGAGATGGATGCTCAGCAAGTTACGAGCAAATACGGCCGGATTGCCTTCGAGGATATCCAACAGGTAACAGCTTTGTGAGCATCTCTCTCGCAACGACAAACTGACTGACACACTTGTTCGTGAAGGGTCCAATTATCGCCGAGGGCTCATTCGCACGAGTTCACATCGCACACGTACCAGTAGAAGACGAGCCAGTACCGCAGCCCATGGCTTTGAAAGTCATGTCCAAGGCGCACATTGTGAACCTCCGCGTGCAAGGCCATGTGATGTGCGAGAAAGAAGCTTTGTCGGTGCTTCCATCCCACCCATCAATCATCGAGCTGTACGGAACATACCAAGATCAGGACAACTTGTACATGTTGCTTGAGTTCGTTCCTGGTGGTGAACTGCTTAATCTACTCGACAATGACGAGTTGCTCACCGAAGACGCTGCTCGGTTCTATGCCGCCAATGCACTTCTTGGCCTCCAGCACATGCACGCACATGACATCATGTACCGCGACCTGAAGCCTGAGAACCTGCTGCTTGGAAAAGATGGATACCTCAAGTTCGTCGACTTCGGCTTCGCCAAGCGTCTGCCTTTCGTATCAGTGGATGAGGACGGCACAGAGCACCTCCAGACACGAACGTACACACTATGCGGAACACCCGACTACCTTGCTCCGGAACACATTCTCTGCCGAGGGCACGATCAGGCTGTTGACTACTGTAAGTTGTGACGTTCTCGTGTCATCCCCATTGGTTCCGATGGACTCATGCGCTCTTGGTGCTGCTATAGGGACGCTCGGTGTACTCATCTATGAAATGCTTGTGGGCTACACGCCGTTTAGTAATGCTGAGGACGACAAGACCGAAATGTATCGGAAGATCGCTCGTGTCGGCACAGGCGAAGACCGAGTGCGGTTCCCGTCTCACATGATCCAGAGCCCCGACGCGAAGGACCTCATTCGACGGCTGCTCCAAGGAGATCCTTCGAACCGTCTCGGCTTCGGTATCAACGGGGCGAAGGAGATCCGCGAGCACCCGTGGTTCAGCTCCATTGACTGGGACGCTCTTCTGCTCAAGCAGATCCCGCCTCCATACGTACCGGAGCTCAAGGCAGACGACGACGTATCGCGCTTCATGGGCCAGTCGGGCGATCGCGTCTGGGATCTGCCCTTTGACGGTGTCGGCGACGAGTTCTTTGTGGGCTTTTGATGTTGAAGTGGTGGAATCCCATCCAATTAGTTGCAGGATCGAACTGTAGTTTACCTTGTTGTGAAAGTAATCAAACCTGTATAATACCGTTCATAAACAACGCACGTGGAAGAAACATGTCCATCTCAGTTGTGTTATCTAACTCGAAAGTAATCTATCGCTAAAGAAAGTATCCACGAGACGCACGTTGAAGTGAATCATGAGGCTCCCCCTGCCCAGCACCATCGTCAGTCTCAGTGGACATGCATCACTCACACTGTGTGGCCGTGCGTCGCCCTTCTTGCACTCTGCTTCCTGTATGTGTGAGGGCTCGACCACGGCGGGTAGTCCATGATGTTCCTGACGACGATTTCTCGTAAAAAAAGAGAAATCAACCCATACCGAAGAATAAATTCCGGAATGAGTCGAACCCACACATACCCGTCCCCTCGAGTGAGAACAGCAGTCGCCGAGTCGCTGAGTGAAGAGCAAGATGGAGGAAACGACGCGGCGCGTGATGGACGACTGCATGGACGAAGAACACGACGCCGTGTTGGTGGACGTTGATAGGGGGACCAGCTGCGCGTCGTCGGTACGCAGCTTCTCCTTTGGAGACGCGGAAGACGATGAGATGACACGCATACCGGACGGCAATAGCATGGAAGATGCTGGAGAGGTGTTGCCTACGACCAACGATTCGTTGGTGAGCGGAGAGATGACAGACGATGACGCGCGAGAGATCGCGAGGACGCTACTGGAAGCGTACGACGCGGCGACGTCGAGGGACGAGCTCGATCGAGTGTGTGCGATATTGCTTTACCTTGTGACTTCATAAGGACCTAACCGGTTTGTTGATTTGTAGATGGTTGATGCGATGAAAGTTTACCCCATACCAGCTGGTGAAGTGGTCGTAGCGAATGTAGATGACCTTGAGTGTCTCTACATCATCCAAGATGGAGAGATACAACTTGTGGTCGACAGAGCCGATTCTAGTGGGCTCATGCTGCGGCCAGGGGATCACTTCGGCAGCTTTGTTGATGTTGAGCTACCCTCAAACGTCGTTGTTGTGGCAACGAAGACTTCAGTGCTGTGGGTTCTGGAAAATGTTGATTTCCAACTGGTAAGACCCGTGCATGAATGGAGATTATGCATTAACGTCTTCACAACTGACTGCATATTTCGGAAACAGATCTGTTTCGACAGCACGAGCTCTCTGGCGGGTGCTCAAATCGAGCGTATGACACACTTGCGTCTCGTCGAGGCGTTCGTGACGCTGTCAGATGATCGAATTGCAGACCTGGCAGTTTCATTAGAACCTGCTGTGTATCAAGATGGTGATTGCATCATTCGTCAAGGTGACATCGGTGACTACTTCTACATCATCCAGGAAGGTCAAGTTATCTGTAAGTCGACTTGCTCGAGCCTAGCACGGCACAGAGGAAGTGAAGAGGTGGCTCGCATATCTTCTGGAGACTACTTTGGAGAGATTGCTCTTCTCAATGGTATGCCTCGGACTGCAAGCGTGTATGCGGACGGTATCGTTAAGTGTCTTCGTCTTTCACGAGATGCTTTCACAACTTTGCTTGGCCCCTTGATTGAGGTTTTTGAGCAACGTCATCTTTTGCGCACTTTTATGGCGATTCCTGAGTTTGCAGGACTCACCGTTGATCAGCTGCAGTTTGTTTTGGCCGAGCTGGAAGTTGAGATGTACTATGAGGGAGAGTGTATCTTTACGGAGGGGGACGAAGCGGATGCATTGTTCATTATCAAGTCCGGGTTTGTGTGTCTGATGTCTGACCATGAAGACTTAGCCAGTGCGTCTGCGAAGCCGCATGGCTTAGCTCTCACCGCTAATGATCCTTTTGGATTTGAATCCCTGGGTGCAATGAACCGAAGATACGCATCCACTGCTATCGCTAGTGCGGATGTTCAAGTTCTCATCCTCCGACGCTCGATTCATAGAAACGCATTGCCTGCGCAAATTGAAAATCTGCAACTGTCAGATGACGTGTCAGCTGACAGATCGTTGCTTGACGCTTTACTTGCCCAAAACAAGGCTGGTGAAATTCGGCCAGTTCACGATGAGACTGCACCACCAATTTGGGATGTTTCAGAACGTTACCAAAGTACCCCACTTGACTTGTTCGAAAATGTTCAGCTCCACCGCCTCAAAAAGGTATGCACACTCTACGATTTTGTCGACGGAATGCGTTGCTCATATCACGTGATGTGTTTTCAGGGCCCATCAATATCCAAAGGCGTGATGGCAGATATCCGACTAACCAACGTGGAGGGGTCAGATGATCTCTTTATTCTCAAGGAAATGAGCAAAGCAAAACTGGTTTCCGATGGCTTGCAGATTCATCCGCTGCGTGAGAAATCTGCATTAATGGAAATTCGTCCACACCCAATGATTGTCAAGCTGTACAAGACTTTTCAAGATCGTCACCATTTGTATGCACTTCTTGAATACGTTCCCGGTGGAGAACTATTTCAATTTTGCATCAACACCCCTCAACTAAGCGATGAAACGGTTCGCTTCTGCGCGGCCAATGCAATTCTTGGCTTACAGCATATCCACTCGGAAGGGTTCATCTACCGCAATATGCGACCAGAAAACCTATTACTTGGGGTTGACGGATACATCAAGTTCGTTGACTTCGCATTCGCGAAGCGGCTTCCTTTCACAACAAAAGGCATCGGAGGTGAAGAAGAAATCCACACACGCACATACACTATCTGCGGTACTCCGGATTATCTGGCTCCCGAGATCATTATGGGAAAAGGTCATGATCACATGGTTGACTACTGTGAGTATCTCCTCTGTATTTCCTATTCGTGTCTCAATGTCTCAATCACGGGCTAACATTTTTGGGAGCTAGGGACGCTTGGCGTGATGATATACGAGTTATTGGTGGGGTGTGCTCCGTTCGCTGTTATGGATTCGAACACAGTAGAAAGATATGGAAGAGTTCTTGCAGTGGGCAGCGGTCGAAATCCCGTAACGTTCCCGACGAACGCCGCTGTGAGCACAGATGCCCGGGATTTGATCAATCAACTCCTCCGTGGTCCATCCAACCGTCTAGGAAGTGGAGATCGTGGTGCTATGGCAGTGCGTGAGCACGCGTGGTTCAGCTCAGTTGACTGGGAGAGAATGCTCTCCAAAGACCTCCCTGCACCAACTAGGCCAAGGAACAGCAGCCGCAAGATACGTTTGCCAGATGAGTACTTCGGCCTGTCAAACACCGAGGACGAAACTGGACACTTTGCGGGGTTCTAACCGAACTGAAGGTTGCTGGGCTTGTTCCGGGAAGTTGTTATTTGTTCGTGTAAACAAAGCAATTCGTGTCAAATTGACTCTTATCCCACTAGTGTAAAGTCGCACTAGGCTACAACAGGTACGATCATTGTTCTCCTTCATCGCTGCTGTCGTCATCCTCTACATGTTGGTTGTCTTCTCCGCTTTCGTCACCGTCTTGGTCATCGCCATCTACTGCTTCATCTCCACCAGCCTCCTCGTTGCGTTCTTCCATAGAGAAAATGTGAATCGTGCGTTTCTTGCACGTTGCAGCAAACTCGAAAATGTTTGTGATAGCTCGGTTATCAAGACGACAGGGCGCTGAACCATCGGACTGTTGAAGCACACTGAGAAATGCGATCTTCTGTGGGATCGCCAGCGGGCCGTCCCGTACAGACACAGGGTTCTGACTGTATTCACGTATGTGGCTGACCGATTCCATTGGGATCATGTGCTGAGGGTGCTGGAACTTCACGTCGAAATGTAGGTCAACTAGTTTCGTGTTCTTTGCTGACACGGCCTCGAGGGCAGAGACTAAATCCGTGAACGGAGTCCGTACGCGGTTGATCCAAATTCGAAGATTCCGAAGACACCTCGTCATCGGATGTTCTGTGTCAGCCAACTTCCTAAAGAAGTCACAAGCCCCGTGAGTGTCTTCCAGTTCAACGTAGAAGTCAAGCTGAGAGGCCTGCGTGAGACCTTCCTCATAACAGTGTGCGACTGTCAAGAGTGACTGCATTCGTCCGTCATGAAGTTCAAATGAGTCGAGTTGCGGACATGCGGCGAACACGCTTCGAACCCACGCATCCATTGTTCCAGGACAGTCGACACCAACGATGCGTAGATCTCGCATTCGCTCACCGATGAGTCCCAATAACTCGGTGACAACAGATTTGTTGGAGTCATTGATATAGCAGAGTGTGGCTCGAGGAATCGACTTGACTTCACCACTAGTGACGAGAATGTGCTTGGAGTCATCGCAGTTGGCTCGTAAAGCCCACGCCTGGCCCCATCCAGGGAGTAGCACTGAGATGTAATCAGATACGCCATCGTCACTCAATACTCTCGCGTGCTGGGGTGAACACTCAATCACCACTTCGTCGTCACTCTCACTCGATGCTGAGGGCGTAAAAAGCAGGAACCTTGAGCACACAACCGAGCGGACCTCCGGGGCGTTCGATGTGGTGCCATCGATTCCCAGCAGGCCATTTAGAGGGCATGTGGACTGGAGAACATTTCGCATGGCCTCAACATCGTCAGCAGTCAGATTACCGACCCGCATCCGCACCAGCTCCACCGAGTTGGTCTTCAATTCACTGAATAACGCGATAGCTGCCCACTGCCACATTGTTAGTCGGTCTGCTGCGGTCATTGTCACTTCTCTATCTGGATCGTGACGCCACTCAGGCAGCACTTCATTCAAGCCGACCGTGCGTACTGAGGTGCTATCAAGTAATGCAGAAAAAATGGCACGCGAGGCCTCACAACTGAGTCCGGCTGGTATGTCCAGCTCCTCCACACCTCGGTATTGCAGCCTTTTCGATGAGTCGAGGACTCGAGGTGCACGAGTCAATAACTGCAGACCTGCGGCAACAATCAACGCTGAGGCTGGTGTCACCGTGAACCCGTGTAGACATATCTTGTCCAACTTGACCCCGCACTCGGCGATCTGGGTCAGTTGCAGTAGGGCCGTGGTCGAAATGTAGTCCATGAAGGCCCCTGGATCAACCTTTTGAATCTCGAACAATGGCATCCAGTGCTGGTACTGTGAGGCATAGCCCTCTATCTTGCGCTTCATCTGCAGCAGCACAAGCTGGTGCAAGACCAGCACGCGCTCTTCAAACGATCCCTGATACACCGCGACTTCGACAGGAATCTCCAGCACGCTCTGAAGTGGGTCGGCAATGCGTCGCCAGGTCTCCAAGTGGCTTCGAAGCATGACAAATTCTGAACTTGCATCATATTCCACTCCTCCCACGACAAGCCGTGCGCATTGCTCAGCAATCGGAGCAACCGCGTCCTGAGCTCGGAAGCCAAAGTTGATTCGACAGCCCAAGTGGAACGATGCACTGGGGTGCTCCCGCAGCCACCGGATGGCGCGATAGCCACACACCATCCCCACAGACACCATGTACGCGTATGCATCGATAGGACGTAGTAGTGTGACTAGCTCAAGCGCCTCGAAGACGCGCACGTCCATGTCGTCGCCTGCCTCGAGCGTCAGCCACGCCGTGCAGCTGCGGCCATCACGTGACTCTTCGAGCTCCGCCCGGTCCTGTCGGAACTGCCGCGTAGTCGCGTCATTGAGCACGAGCAGCCACGGGCGTAGAGCGTCTACGAGGCTCTGCGCGACCGCCGTGCGCTCGGGACCATGCCCAGGCGTCGTCATGTCCGCCATGACTGTCTCGATCTTGCTGACTCCATCTGGGTCTGAGACGGCCAACTGTTCTGGGGTTTGATTGGTCAGAACTACAGACTCAGATGGAATTCCACCAATCAAGTTTTTTACGTAAAGACCTCCGATGGATGCTCATTCAAGTAGAGAGGCTCGACGTCAGCGATCGGTAGCTAGAGGGAAGCTCTCCTGTCTAGATGCGTTTAGGCCAACGTGTAAAATGTAATTCCAGTCCAGTCCATAACCAGTTTGACCATTCCAGTAGCAAGTAATCGTGTACTATCGTAAGTTCAAGTCAATGAATTTTTAATCTGGCGATATCTAAATATAATCCGGTCAATTGTATGCGACGAAAGTGTAGGCACTGGGATACACTGTGTCGACGTGACGTCGTGTCCAAGCTGGTGCGACGACCGGCCGTGAGTGGGTGACACGGTGACATGCGTAGATTCCGCGATTTCTGTAAGACAAATAAGTATCAGTTGTGTGTCGAAGTCCGCAGAGAATACTCTTGTGCGATAAGGCGTTCATGTCGAAACGTGAAGTCATCTCTAACGGCTGCCAACGTTTCCAGCACTTGCTGCTAGCACTTACTGAGGTGTTAGTGTACCGAACTAAGGTCAACGCATGATATTGCTGGCGACTGATTATGTTTTCTTCATAACGATTCAGAAACGGTAGCCACAGCAATCGTAGAAAGCACTCGGTAAAATGACGATGCAATACTGCTGACGTTCGTCGACGTAGACAGTATTGAGATCCAATCGGTGCTTCACATGAGCTCTCAAGGCTGTTCTTTGATGACAAAATGCTGACATTCCGATACGCACACGTTGCGGCGAACTCAAACACAGTTCGAAGCGCGTGGCGGTCGAGCTGGTGAGCCGCAGAGCCGACTGGCCGTGCGAGGAGGGCACTCAAAAAAGCTGTTTTTGCTCTCATGGCCAATGGAGCGTCTCGTTCTGAGCATCGGGCCTCGTTGTGCTCTCCATAGTACCCACGAGCTTCGAGATTTCCAGGCACCATCTCTGCAAACCGGATCATAAACCACAGTTGCTGGAGGTAGAAATTGACTCCCAACATACGCTCGACCGCCTCCATGACACCTGTAAAATTGCCGACGGCATGTTGGATGGTCAGCTTGATACGTCGAAGTGTTCGTGCGATGGGATGACGCGGGTCTGCAACAGCATCAAAAAAGAGTCGTACCGAGTCCGTGTCATTAGGCTCGACGTCAAGATTGACTTCCGCTAGCTGGCAAGAGCCATCAGCATACGCGTCGACGAAAGTCTTCAGCGACTGTACACGTGCGGAAGATATCCAAAGTACGTCTAGCTTGGGCGTCAAAACAAATAGCCGACAGATCCACGGATCCACGACGCTATCGATCTTGACTCCAAGAAGACGTAGTCTCGTTGTGTTGCGCGCTACCACTTCGAAGAAGGAGAACAGAGCCTCCACATTATTGTCGTTGATTCCAACGCAACCGAGTTCAGGGATGGATCGCACTCCATACGACTTGTAGGTAGTTTGCTCATCTCGGCCACATTTGGGTAACAAAATAGGGACTCTTCCAAAATCATCACGATCAATAACTTGGACGCGTCGACGCGCACAATCGGTCGCCTCTTCGGAGCTGTCCGTTGTTTCCAGTATCTGAGTCTGTGATGTTACCGGTACTGGTATATCGCGCCGTTTTCGTGTATCACGAACGACACGCATCGGTTCAGGACTCGATACAACTTCTTGAATCGCTTCCATGTCTGCAAGGCTCAGGTCACTCACTGGAAAATATAGATACTTGATTTCATTCGTCGCGATTTGACTGAACAACGCAAGCCCGATCCAATGCCACAAGAACCGACGGTCTTCTGGCAACAGTGAAGCTTGGTCAAAGTCAGGATCTTGACGCCACTCGGGCAATTCCGACCGCAACGCAACAGTCCGTAGAGACTTACTGCAACATAGCTCGGAGAAAACTGTGGATATCGTTAGCCTTGATAGGTTGTCTGGCAGTTCAATCGCGTCCACACCGGCTACGGTATTCGTCGCCTCTTTACCTGAATGAAAGAGTAGGCGTAGAGTGTGAGCGACCACAGAAGCCGTCTCGTGTGTCACCGTAATCTCGTGGGCAGAGACCTTGTCAATGGCGACGCCACACTCGTACATCTGGCCCAGTTTCACAAGCGATTGGACCGAGAGGCGCTCCAGATACGACGACGACCTCATTTTCTCAATTCGAAAGAGCGGCAACCAGTACTGATACGTCGGTGCTTCGGCTTGTTCGTCGCGTCTGCGCTGAAGCATCGCAAGTTGATGCAGAGCGCATACTTGGTCATCAAAGTCGCCTTGGTGGACAGTGATCTCAACTGGAACAGATAGTTGACCCCGTGGAGGCACGCTGCCATCATCCGACTGGTACTGCGCTTCCAGATCACTCCGCACGGCCAAATACTCGATCGATGAAAGGTTCTCGATGCCCAGCAAGACCAACCGACGGCATCGCATCACTAATGGCGCCATCAGGCAGTCGTTCCGAGATCCGAAAATGACGCGACAGGCCAATCGGAGACATCCGCTAGGGTGTTCTCGCATCCACTCAGCTGCTTTGTCTCCACCAACGATGCTGATCGCAATGCTGTACGCCGTGGCATCGACGCCGCACACGAGCGTCAGGAGCTCCAGCGCCTCGAGCGCTTCGAGACTGAGCTCGTTCTCGACCTCCATCGTCAGCCATAGCGTGCAATTCCGGCCGTCAGAAGATGGAGCAAGGCGACACGATGTGGAGAAGAGCGAGCGCCCATGCGTCGCTGCCTTCAAAGCGAATATCCAGTCGCAGAGCGCATCGAGGCATCATCGGATAGTCTCAAGAACTCATTCACTAGGAATCAGGATGTTTTAGGCAGGTTCCTAGTTGAGCTCACTAAAGTAGGAAGTATTCTACCCACGAATGTACCTTGAAGTACTCTGAGGCATTGCTTCCTCATAGTGAAGCACAATGCGGAGGCTAGGAGGATTCTGGACGAAGAACATCGTGTGAAAAGTGCAGTGCTTCACACGCAGCATCCGTATCCCGATACAAAAGAAACCATACGACTGTATAAGTAAATTGATGCAGCAGCTCAGCTCGGCAGCGCTATTCGTCGCCCTCTTGGTCTTCGTCCACTTGCTGCAGAGTTACATATACACTGCGGCGGTGCGTCTGTGCTGCGTACTGGAAGATGAGAGATAGCACACGATGGTCGAGGTGGTGAAGAGCAGTGTCTGAGAGACCTGCTGTGTTGTAGACACAACTCAAGAAGGCACTTTTCTGGTCCATGGCCATAGGGGCCAACCGAACAGCGACCGGATCGCCGTTGTACTTGCGAAAGTGGCTGGCATCGACGAGCTCGGCGTGCGTGCCAGCTCCTGCAAAACTCACGTTGAATGAAAGCGATTGGAGAACCACATTCCGCGTAAAGACATTCTCGAGCGCTGACACTGTCCCTGGGAACGCGGACGATGACCGCTCCATCGTAAACGCGAATGTTGAAAGCGACTTGGTTATCGGGTGCTCGCTGTCCGCCAGCTTCTCCAGGAACCGACACGCTTGATGTGTCTCCACCAAGTGCACATCATGCAATCGCAAGGTTTGGATTCGACAGAAACCTTGCTCGTGATAGTCAGCAAATGCTTCGAGTGAATTGATACGCGCTGACCGAATCGTCAGTTCCTCGAGCTTCGGGCATATGGCAAAAAGCGACCGTAACCATGCATCTAGTGGCGTCTGAGCGACAACGTTAGAGAGGGCAAGCCGAGTCAGGTCTCGTCCAACGACTCGCAAGAGTTCGAGGACAGAGTCCATGCTTTCGTCACTCAGAGACTGCAGTGTGAACTCGTGTTCGAGAGGTGTCGCGTTGGCCCGGTAGACTTGCGCTTCATTAGTGACTTCGGCGTCGCCAACCTGCGTCCACGCTTGTCCCCAACCGGGAAGAACGACTTGGAACCACCCCGAGTTTCTGTCCTCACTCAGCACGCGCACGAGTTGTCGTTCGCACCGGATAGGAGTGTTGACTACCTGGTTCAAAGGTGGTTCTCGTGATAGATAAAACTTGGATGCAATCACATACTTGGGGCCTTCATGCACTGGTTCCGGTAGATCCCCGCCGCCAAACAACGAGCGGATTGGATCCTGGTCGTTCAAGATACTGCGCATGCTGACGACGTCTTCCATTGTAGTGTCTTGGACTCGAATTTCAACTCGAGATAACTGGCGATTTGCATACTGACTACGGAGAATTAAGGCGATGAATCTCCACATCTGCTCCCGATTGTGGCGGCCGAGATCTCTTCGCTGAGCCACAGCACCTTCTTGTGCGGCGCTCTGTTCATTGAAAGTCACAGTGTACACACTTCGACTCGACAACAGAGCGGAGAACAGCGCAGTCATCGCTTGCGGCGTCATGTCGGCGGGGATATTCAACGTGTCTACACTCCCAAAACGTTTGAGTGCGAACTCGTCATTCGTTGCGAGCAGTGTCTGTAAACCTGAAATGATGAGCGAGGCAGCTGGGATCGTCGCCTGGAAGCCATGGAACGTGATTTTGTCAATGTTGACTCCGCTCTCGGCGATCTGTGTGTTAAACAGAAGTGCTCGCGTCGTCAAGTCTTCTCGATACGGAGTTGCATTCACTTTGACGATATGGAAAATGGGCTTCCAGCGTTGATACGAGGCCAAGGCAGGCGATCCAAGCGCTCGCATGTGCTGCGTATTTGCGACTTGCAGTAGTTCCATTAGACGCTCTTCCAAGGTCCCTTCGTACAGATTCACGCGGATAGGAATCGACAGTTGGTCGCGCGTCACAACCTCAGCGAGATCGTCATACCCACTGAACCGCTTCTCCAGTCGACTC
>KE463924.1:49778-59917 GCA_000387445.2 Pythium aphanidermatum DAOM BR444 | reverse complement strand
AAGGTGCATGTACTCTGTTGATCCTACGCACTCGGCCCCCGTAAGCACGAAGCGTTGGCATGTGGCAACGACAGGCAATCCCTCAGACATATCAAACGTCAAATGGCAGCCGAGACGGAAGGGGGCGTCCGCGTCAATCCAATCCTGCGCATCATCTGGCCAGGCCGTGACCATGGCATGCTCCCACGCCTCATAGTCGACGCCACGCACGAGCGCGAGCAGCTCAATCGCCTCGAAGACACGCATGTCGATCGTGTCCTGCGTGTCAATGTTGATCCACGCAAGCGTTTCGTCTTCCGAGCGGAGGAAGTACCCATAGCCGAAGGGCCGTCGGTTGTAGCATGGGTCCAACTGCGTGTGCTCTCGCAGCGTCTCCATCCACGGCTGCAGCGCCTCCTGTAGCTCCTGCGGCGACATCTCGGCCGCCGTCATCGAACTCGCTTCACGATCTGAGTCTTGGACCTGAGTCCCGTAGCTCTTCGAACCTCGGAATCAGTGTCAGGACTGGAATCAGACCATTAGAATGGAGACGACGAGCACTAGCGGCATGCGGTACGCGCTCGTGCCGTGGATGCAGGAGCTGCTGGACGCCTCGGACCTCGAGAGCTATGACGAAGAGACGCGCGCGGCCCGCACGACGCAGCGCGATGTGTTCGCGTGGGTGAACGTGCAATCGCTGGACGAGGCGCGCATGGTGTTCGAAGCACTCGAGCTGCTCACGCTCCTGCGCGAGATCGACTACGAAGAGTACGAGATGATAGTGGAAGGCGTGTGGGCTCGCGACGGAGGGCCAGAGTGGGTCGGGTGTGCGTGAGAGCGGCGTCTTCGCCTGCGCTTGGGCTGCCGTGTGCAGCCATCGGTGACACACCACTTTTGGGACGCCATCTCGGCCACCGAGGAGCTCTTCTTGCGCCGCTTCAAGCGGGAGTATGTGCGGATGCGGGATCTCCTGGAAGAAACGTACAGACAGAAAGAGCAGGCGGGCGAGACGATCGTTCCACGTGCACAGCTCACGATCCCCGTGGGACTCTGTGTCCTCCAAGGAGAGTTCCGACAGATAATAGATGCGTCCCACGTGCTGCTCAGGATGCAAAACAGGCAACAGTCGCGCGCTGCGGAGCGCTGGAAGCCTCTGTTTGTGCTGCAGCATATTCGAAGCGTGTATGAAACCTTGCTCGATCTAGGTTTGCTCCAGCAAATGTCAGAGCACGTGGAGAACGGCATTCAACTGGACAGCATGAGTTTCCGGGGCCTCGTTGTGAACCGGAGCAGCACAGCCGAGTTACAGACGATACTTGTCACCTCAGGCCATAATGTAGACGCACGAGGTATCGTCGAGGTTACGATATCCGTTGATATGACGCAGCAGGCGATGTCTGCCGTGCTCTCAGCGGTCTTCTGGAGCCAATCGATCACGAGTGTCGTCCTTCTCGAGTCGGAGCCCGAGCCGCCAATCGGGCTAACAAATGATGTTGCGTCCGAAGCAGACAAGGAGCTCATATGGCGATGGATCGCGTTGGCGCTTTTCAGTGGCTACGCCCCAAACCGAGTATCGAAAATTAAGCTTCAAGTGTCGACGTTGCGTCGCCAAGACATTGACACGATGCGAACCATCGTCGAGAATCCTTCCTTGTGGCTTCTCAACGATAGGCATGCTCCACTTCGAACGGTCGTTGCGTCCTCGTTTCGACCCGCCTCACCTCATTCTCCTGGTGACGAGTGTGACCTGCGCATGGAACCCCAACGCGTTTGCGTGGTTCATGATGATGGCACATCAGACTGGGTGGAGGTTCTGTTGCCTGGGTATGGCTCCGCGTGGACTCGACGGGACGAGACTAAAGAGGGCGATGTTCTGGTGCGAAGAGAGTGTCCGTTGAAAGAGCTATCTCTGTTGGACGCCACGGATGAAAACTTACCCGCTGTGTTAGAGTTATTGCGGCTTGTCGGATCCACGATCGAGTTACTTGACATCGTGTTCGAAACGTGCGACCGACCCATTGACTCGTGGCTTCTCGACGTCTTCAATGCCTGCCCACACCTCAAGAGCTTGTATGTCGACCAGGGCCAACTTGAATCACTCGACGTCATCTCCGACAGCTTACAACGCGTTCGCCTGTTTTTCTTCTTCGTCATCTCAGAGTCCACGAACTCATCAGTGTACCGCGTTTCTTCGTGACTTCGGGTGATCCCGACCATCCCATGTCGAGAATCGTTGAAGACTTCGAGATCTCGATAGAAGAAGCGGCTTGCAGTGCCCCTGAGGTCGTGGAAGCATTTGATGCTGCCTTAGAGACGAATTACAAGGTTCGAGATCTGAATGTGCGCATTACGTACCCACAGAATACGGTGGATACCACGTTCACCAGTGGGAAGTATAATCGTTTCAGCTACGATAAATATGCCTCCGTGCGTGCAGCTCCCTTAAAGATGTCTCGGAAGTTGGCGTTCTTGAGCGTCGCAGACCACTCTGACAGTCTACGTCTTATGGACTGCTTGGTGATCTCCGAGATCTTTGAGTATGCCGCCGAGTGTAAAAGTCGGCACGCATCCATTAGCTTTTCCATCGCGGAAACCCCGATCATCGTTGAGGAAGATACGAGCAGTCAAGACGACGACGATAGTGACGAGGAGACGCAGCGTAGCGATGACGACGACGATCTTTGAGGCCCCCACAAAAGGAAGGGAAATCCCACCACGCCAGATGCTGATGCTGTACATGCAGGCGCTGCACGACGTTGCCATGGTCGATACGTACAGTGAAGACAAGCGCATGGTCCACACTACGCGGTGTGATTGGGTGGGTGAATGCCGAGTACATTGAGAGTCCGTGCGTGTTTGAGGCACTCGAGCTGCTCACTCTTCTGCGTGAGATCGACTACAACGAGTACGACGCAGTAGCCCTGTTTGCGTTTGATGGAGTGCAGTGAGTCAAGAGTGCTCGTGAACGTCGTGTACGATTGTATCTGGGCTGCTACGTAGAGTCCTCATGGCACCAACGCCAACCGCTGGCGTTGGTCATCATGGCGTGCGAGCGCCTCGTCCTGGGAGTCCGCTTGACATTAAATATTGCTGTTTTCTTGTTATGGATGGAGTTTACACTCCTGGCTTTTGCTCCTTGAAAAAAAAGTCGAATGCCAGCACTAACAATATTTTGAAGCAGAAGAGTGACGGTTATCGCACATGGAAGCTCGCTGCTTCAGCCTGCTCGCCGCAGACTTGTGCGTCTTTAGGAGAGGATGAGAACCGAGGGTGAAAAATGAATTGCTTGATTCTCTTCTACTTTTTCTTCTTCCTCATATCGAAACAATGAGGTCATTACCTCGCTCAACTGCAAAGATTGCGTTCTCCAATATCCTGTGACTCATTACAGCTACTCCACTTTTTCTTTGTCGCTGGCGTCAGCGACTGGTGGGGTCTGGTCAGCAGAATCAGGCTCTGCACTGAAGTTCATTGTGCGTTTGCGCCTCAAGTACTCTCTACTGTCAATTTCTAGTGTACGAATGGAGACCACGTTCAAGCTGGCAGATCATCTCACGCCATGGGCCACTGCTGTACGCACTCTCTGGACTCTCCCACGTAGTCCATCTGCGTTCCATATTGATGATGCTAGACACGGACAAATTGTCTGGCTTGTGTTGCCAAACCGGCGGATTCTGAGTCGAGGAAAATGGATGCTCTAGCGTATGAAGGACTCGCCTTACTTGCACTTGCAGCTCAAGTATCTCTTGACGAGTGGCGGACAATGGTACAACGCTTCTGGCCCGAGGATGCTCCTGTGTGGCTTGTTCTTGGTTGATCGTGAATCTGGACCACTCAGAATTGGCTGCCAGATCGTCCTTTCAACCACTGAGGACGTTCAGGACTGGTGTTGGCCCTTCGGTCTTGTTGAATCGCCACCAAACGAGTCAGAAGCCTTCAAGATATTTCGTTCTCAATACGAGAAGAAGTTAGAAGCCGAGTCAATCGAGGATATCGCACTACCTGGTCGCGTGACAGTCGAAGGAACTGCTCCGATATCACACAAGGCGTCCGTGGCAGAGCGACAAGCTATAAATCCGTCACTCCTTCGACTCACTCATGTTTGTTTTGGAGACACACACGCGAGTGCGAACTTGGATGATTTGCGGTTTCTTCGAACTGTTGCTTTGTGTGGCATCGCCATCGAGCGCTTCCGGATCGCTGATGAGATATCCCCAGCTCATATACCTTTGCTTCAAACTCTGTTCGGGGTGGTTAATACCGCATCGTCCATTGATATTGTACCAGTTCATTCAGTGGCAATTGACACAACATACTCAAAGCGAACACTGGATGCCATTTTCTCAGCAGTGGTCGCTGGAAACTCGACACGACTTCTTGTTATGTCGGACCCAAATGAGACAGACTGGGTGGGAAGAAGACGAGCTCTGTTATGGCTCGGGATCGCATTATTAAAGGTGGACGAATGTTCAATCGATTTATCCCTCTGTGACACTGAAGCCGCTTTGGTAGCAGAAACATTCGATCGTTTGAACCCTGTGTCGGCTCTCGGTCTGGATGATAGCGAAGACGAAAACGTGGATGATTGCGTCGACGAAGAGCATCAAGCTATATCTGCTTCTGTCTTTTATCTAGAAAGAACGACTGCCAAGAGAAAGCGTGGATCTGATGGAGCGGCTCGGATAAGGCTGGATACAACTGTCGATCAGCTATTCGTCTTCAGTGAGCATGACGAATGGTTCAGCGTGCTTCTACCAGGATGGGGAAAAGCTTGGGTCCATCGAGCCGATGCTTCCACCTTGGTATCTAATAGTTTATGCAACGCAAGTCATAAATATGCTGACTCGCTTGATGCCAAAGAGACACTCGCTGCCGGTGGTAATACTACTCCGAGTCAACGAATCTCAAGCTGACACTGGTCGATTCGGATTATTATCATGATGCATACGATGCCATCAGGCCACGTGTTCGTGCTTTGGAGTACATCAACGATACGACTTTCGTCGGGTGTTCAGATACTTTTGTCACGAGAGCCCATCTCTAGAAGAGATATCTATTGAGTGCCTCATGGACGATGCCCTTGACGGACTCGTTCAGTGTTTCGAAGACGGCAATTGCAAGATCCAGCGCGTTTCGTTGACCGGCTATGTGAACCACTACGAGCATCAATGGAAATGCTTGAGCACTCTGGCAAACTCCAATCATCCGATCACAAAGCATCTTCGTTGTCTTGAGATCATCTTCCGAGAACCCATCCCGAACAGCTTCAAAGATGCTGTTCGTCTCCATGTGGGGTCATCACACTGCTTGGAGAGTCTACGTATAGCAATCGAACTCGACGAGTCTTTCGAATCCGAGTCTACCGGTATTGTGCAGCTATACAGTAACTACCTGACGTCCCGCGCTCGACCACTGCCTGTACGTGCCAAGCTCGCATTTCTCAGCGTCATCCACAAGCGGGGCTACCATCCCCTTTTTAACGTGATACCGCTCGTCTTTGCGTTTGCTGCTCATTGTGATAAGGGACGCATTGAACTTCATTTCTGACGATGCTGAAACAAGTACAGAGAGAAAAATGGGCGAGAGGAAAGCCACGAAAAGAGAGTCACTATCAGATAAAGTAGTAAAGAAACACGTTCATGACTTCGTACTTATCTGTGGAATACAACAGAGGAGAATGTTTTCTCTGTATTTGTTGAATACTTGTCGCTCCGCTTCTGCTTTTCGACTTCACGTTATCAGTGACTGGCCAAGGGAGAAGGCGTTTTAGGCTGATTAAGTGATGCCTTTGCAAACTCTTGAGGGAGTCGCCAGTCTCCATCAACAGACAACAGGTCGATGGCATCTTCACAGCCCACTCAGGTGTAGCTTCTTGGTTTCTGTGTGGAGCTTTGTGGCGCAATTTCAGAGCTACATTATTAGGAAGAAACACCAATTTCCTAGTTTGAGGTATGTAGAAACGGTAATAAACAGTTTTGATCTGAACAAACAATCAAAATGAAAGTTTCGATCTTGAAATGTTTAGCATGAATCAATCCTGTTTATTATCTCTAATCATGATTTCATGAATGGCAGTGCATCCGTCATGACGGACATGGCTGCGCGCATGACGCCATGGCTCGCGACGCTGCGGCGCTTCGTGCGCCTCCCGCAGGCTTTCGGCCACGCTCCGACAGTGCAGCAGATGCGTGAGGCCGTGGCAGATGGTGTCCTGTGGGTCGAATGGACGCCGCCCAAGCAGCGCGGCTCGGCGCAGCAGTACCACGAGTCGAGCTTAGTGGCGTACGAGGCGCTGGAGCTGCTCGAGCTCCTGCGCCTTACAGACGCAGACCAGTGGCACCACACACTGCTGCAGCTCTGGGGCGACGAGGTCCGTCCGTGGCTCAATGAGATCGACTGGAGCACGCCTCCGCCGCGCCTCGGATGTGCCGTTGGCTCTGTCTGGGTCAGCGAGTTGCGCTCGTGGTGCGCGCGCTTTGTGCTGGACGACGTGAGCTGCGTCGTGTCCGACGACTACAAGCGCCTGCGCCGAGAGCTCGAGTCCAGGCTGTGCCTCACGGTGGTGCGTGTGCCCGTTCGCGTCGTGGTGCGCTCGTCTTCGAATGGCGAGGGCGATGACCTGGCGAGTTGCGTGTACGAGCTGTTGCAGCTCTGCTCAGCCCATGCGATGCGCGAGCGCATCTATGACGAGCGATCAGTCACCATAGCTCTGCCGTCGCTGTTCCGGTTGATTGAAGTCGAGATCGAAAGGTACAATGATAGTTTACGGGCTGTCGACTGCCAGCGACTTCGACAGATCGCAGCCTGTGGCGTGCAGTTCCGACGGCTATCACTATGGGATTTCCGCGTGGCACCGCCCTACGCAACCAACAGCATCTCGTATCTACAGCAGTTGCTCGGTGTCGGAGGAGGTAACCAAGGAGCTCAGACGCGTGCCATCACTCCAGCTGCCGTTGCGGCACTGGATGAAGTGGAATGCGCCGACATTCGGCCGAGTCAGAGGCTATTCGACAGTTCGTTTTCGGCGCTGCTCATGAGCCAGTCGGTTCAAAAAGCCACAATTGACTTGGTGCTCGCATCGTACTCTTTTGAGGAATCATTGCGGCTGCGGCTTTGGCAGTGGATTGCGCTGGTATTCTTCAGTACGTTTGCCCCAAACACAATCGAGCACGTCTCTCTCAACGCTCTCGAGCTCACCGAAGCCGAAGCTGCTGCCTTCGAGCAAGTGCTACGTGCGGACGATCCCCCTGCTGTGATGTTTCCCTCCGCTACACCACGCACTCGAACTCTTCGTGTCTCTGCTTCGCGATTTCGCCTCGAACTTCCACCGAATGACGAGAGAGACCAGTGCGATGCTGCATCATACCCAGTTGTCGCATTCAAGGCACCAAACTGCGAGTTATTCGTTTTGGACAGTGGGGATTTGGATCGGGAGTGGATCCGCGTGCTTTTGCCCGGTTGGGGTGAGGCGTGGGTGCACTCAAGTGACGTCTCGACTTCGCATGGACCAGATGAAAAGGCTTCTCACCCACGCTCCCCACGGGAGCTCTCGCTGATGTATGTGAGTGACGCCAATGTCGCAGCGATCATCAGTGTATTGCGACTTGTCGGTCAGGACGTGCAGACACTGCGCTTCTTTGGGATCAGATGTTCAGGCTCTCAAACTGAACAAGTACTTCGGCATGCGTGTCAGCTGTGCCCCAACCTACAGGAACTAGCCGTCAATGCTGTTCATGCGTCCTCACTCGATGTGTACAGTCGTATCTATGAAGATGGGATCTGTAAAGCCTCGCGACTTGAAATCGAGTTTGTACAAATTGAGGACGAGACAAGCATCGTCCGATTCTTTGAGCAACTTGCTGATGATGCTCACCCCATGGCATCCTACCTCCAGAGCCTCAGTATTCACGCCCATCAGAGCAGGTGGCCACATGAAGCAACACGTTTCGTTCGTGAGTGGATTCAACGCAACTCACTACTCAGGGATTTACATATTGAAGTCCATGGATCAGACTCGGAAGTGAGCCAACAGGTCGTGGAAGACGCCCTCACTGATTTGGATTACAGTCCGATCGCCGTGCGTTGGGGGCCTTTGCAACTGAAAGCAAAACTAGCACTCATCAGTGTATGTCGCACCCACGGACCACCAGGTCAACATGCTCCAGAGCCGCTGAAATCTCTAGATCGACGAGTTATGTCCAATATTTTTGAGTTCGCAGCAGAACCGTGCAGAAGAAGAGTCATCATGCGTTTTGGATACTCGACGCTGAATGAAGAGTGAAGATTTACATGAATTGAGCAGGTTGTAGTGCAGGCTGTGCACTGGTCAACCAGTCTGTACGATCCGAGCCATGTCATCTTGACGCTTTCTCCGTTTCCCTGTGTCTTCTTCTTCTCCTAGTCCTATCGTGAACGCCATTGTCGCACGAGACACCGATCACTGACAGCAAACTTTCGGTGGGCGGATGACTGCCTGCACAAACCTCCAGCGAGCCACCGCCGCATACTGGAAATAAGACCAACATCATTCGAGCCAAGCATCTTCGCATGATCCAACTGCCGTACGACACTCAAGAATGCTGCCTTGTGTACACCATCAAGTTTCTGCACGACCTTCACACGATTTCGATCTGTAGGCTCGTAGTATCGCTGGACCGTTTGGACGGGAGCTTCAACATCCAGTCTAAGAGTGTGTAGTACTCGGTTTGTCATCATCGCCTTCTGAATAGCCGGTATGACATTTGGCATTTTCGTATGGATAACGCAACCATCAACTTCAATTCCTGAAGCGACCGCGTCATGGGGTGCGTGACATCACCGAGGGTTTCGGAGAAGAGGCTGGTGTCGGATGCGTCGTCCAGTGTGACGGAGGCTATCGCGAGATCTTGTAAATGACAACCATCGCTTTCGTAGCACTTCTCTAACAGTGACAGACTTGAGATTCTCCCTCCACATAGTTGCAATCGCTCCAGTCGTGGACACGCTTCAAACACCATGAACAGCAAAGCGTCCAAGCACACGTCGTCACGAGAGTCGATATGCAACTCTGTGAGGTTGCTTCCTAGAAGTCGAATCAGGTCGGCCACTGCATCGCAAGCTGATGCTACAAAACAAATTATGTCCACCTTCCTTACCGAAATGCACTGTCTTGTCAAGTGGCTGACATCATCTGCGTCGACGTATTCGGCGTCTTCGCATTGCACCCACGCATTTCCCCAGCCCGGTAGCAATACCAAAATCCGTCCTTCTTCATCGCGTCTGCTAAGCACTCGTACGACTTGTGTTGAAGTTCAACCACCATGTCTAGTTGGGATTTCGAAGTGGAGCCCGTACGTGGTGGTGGCAAGATGAACCGACTCGCTCGAACAAATAGCGAACGCAATGGCAGGGATCGCTCTCATTGGCCCTAGGGTTACACACAAATCGTACTGCGTCGCTGTGGTCCACAACTTGGCGCATGATCGCGATGTCTGTGCGTTTCAAATTCGTCGCGTTAAGGCGAAGCGTGAGGGGCGCCTTCCGATACGGAGACATCAACATGAGAGCGAGCCACGCAAACATCGACCTAAGGGCAGTAGCGGGAGCCTCTTTATCCCCACAGAGGCGTTCATCCTTTCTGGATATAGCAGGCACGACATGCAATCTCTTGAGCGTCGCACACTGCACCAGCGCCGACATGGTCACTAGGTGAGCTTAAGGCTCAAGGAGAGGAAAAAGAACGAACTCGTTCACGCCCCCACGACGTCCAAAGACTGTCTGCAGACTCCAGACGATCGCAGGAACTGGCTGGGGTTTGAATCTCAATTCATGTAGTACTAGTTCTTTGATGGGCACTCCAAACTCCACGCACTGCGCCATAGGAAGGAGAAGCCCAACATCGATATCTCGTGCTACTCGTGGCATCAAAACACTTGACAATACAAACAGCGGCCGGTACCCGTGCTTCTTGCGGCTGCACGTTTGGTCTCGTACGCGCTGCATGACCGTAAGCTGGTACAGCCGCGCAAACGGTGTGGAGAGAACTCCGACTCAGTTGGGTTGCGCTTGGGCTTTGGAGATTCGACTCAGCGGCAGAGGCGACCAGCTACAAGCGAGCGGTGTTCTCGCTCACGCTTCCGGCAACACCTCCTGCTGCGGCCATCCTTGTCCCACGTAGATCC
>KE463924.1:19987-49352 GCA_000387445.2 Pythium aphanidermatum DAOM BR444 | reverse complement strand
TGAGTCTGGCTGAACGCTCCACTACCAACAATATTGCGGAATATGTCGGGGTCAAGACTGGCCTTCACCAAGCCCTCCGTCAGCGATGGACTCCGCTTACAGTGATCGGTGATAGCCAATTGATTCTACGGCGACTTTCACGTTATCGACCGCCTCTTTCAAAGCGTCTCAGACCGCTTTATATTGAAACACGGCAGATTGCAGACCGCCTCACCATCGTCGCGTGGCGTCACCACCTACGCGCATACAATAAGATGGCCGACCATGCAGCCAATGTCGCGATGGACTCCAAGTGCAGCCTCCAGACATTCCATCCGTCCACGCGCCCTGAATTGCGCGGACTTGACCAATTTCTTCAAGGTGACATAGCTCCGTGGAGAGCAACCAAGCTTTCCTAACCATCCAGACTTCTCTGGATTACATAAACCGCTATCGTAGTTCACAAAGAGTGTAACACAATAGACGTCAACTTAGTCAGTCAGTCAGTCAGACCGTAAGCTGGTAGAACGCGTCGACAAACTCACACGCGCACTTCCCGTTACCACAGAGCTCCACAGGAACATACACTTGGTCACGAGGCAGCCAGGACGCCCCACTTGCATACATCTCTTCCAGGCGGGCGCGCACATTGGCGTAGTCTTCGGACGCTACAAACTCACGCCCGCTCATGAACATCGGAGCGCACATGGGGATGAACAGACCACTGGGGTCAAGCCAACGATTGAGTCCACGCTCGAACCCAATGCGCTGTGGTTTGCCATTCACGGTCCAGCCGATTCTACCGCCCCATCCCTTCATCGCCAATGTCTTTCACGCCTTCACGTCGATGCCTTGGAGGAGCGCCAGTAGTTCCAAGGCCTCGAGGAAGCGCTCGTTTACCTGTCCGATGGGGTCTTCACGCACCCACACAATCCCAGCGCCACGCACATCCTCGGGGGTGTTGTCGTTCTTCTCTGAGTACCTGGTGATACGTCGGAGGTCACGCACCCATGGCTGTAGCGCCGCTACGAGAGAGGCATTCGCCATGAGGATGCGACTCCTAGATTCGGGATCTGTGACAATGAGGAAGTGGCCAGTCACAAATATGAGCCAGATCGTATACTCAGATAAAATACGCGGGCATGGGCTGAGGATACGTACAAGATCGTTCTTGAAGTACGTGGGACTATTATCAGAGCTGATACATGTGAAGTACAAAGGAAAATGTGACTGGACGTGCACTAAATTGAGTCGAGAATACACTTTGTGATCTACTACGTAGTACTTCGTAGTACAAGATACATCAACTCGAGCTTGACGAGTTACAAGACGATCTCAATGAAGCGTCAACGACTACGATGTTAGTGTAGAGCTCAATGTTGATATGTATAGCATGGATCCACAGACTCTAACAGCATCAAGTGAGTTGCGATTGCTTATAAAATCTCAAGCCATTTGGCGAGGAATTATGCGTACTTGCATCCAGCCTGAGACACGACCTTGAGGGCCGAGACATCCAGTCCCTTCGACTTGGCCAGAGCCACGAGCTTGTCCGTCACTTCCTGCGAGACGACTGGCTGACGGCTGAAGAGCCAGAAGCCCTTCGGGTTGAGGGCACCAGTGCCTGGCAGGCAGCCACCGGAGGTCTTGGTCTCTGGCTTACCCACGGTGATAATGGCCCATTCGTAGTTCTCGCTGGTGAACTTGTCGGCACCCGAGAGCAGTTCATCGTAGGAGCCAGCCTCGACGACCCAGTATGGCCCGTAGAACAGCGATGGCAAGAAACGTGGACCGACGCTGGCCTCCGCAGGCTTCTTGGGGTCCTTGATGAGACCGTTGAGGCCCGCAGTCGTGCGAGAGCCGGTGATGCTGCCCTTGTTGGCGCCGTTGTCAACACGCACGACGGTGTCGTTGCAGCGGAAGATCTTGCACGCGTTTGTCACCTCGATCGTGTAGTCGGCCGTGACACAGTAGAGCTGGTCTTCCGGTTGGTAGACCACAGGGATTTGCTGAAGGGCGTACCAGCGGCCAGAGAAGTACTTGGCCGGGTTGAAGACCGCCTTCGAGGTGAAGTCAGCAGGCGGGCATGTTTGAGCCGAGACAGCGGAGGCAGCGAGGGCACAGACAGCGGCGAAGACAGTGAAGACAGATCGCATGTTGAAATAGGCAGACTTGGTTGAGGGACCGAGAAACCAGGAATGAGCTCATATGGAAACGCAGGCAACAGTGTCGAGAGCTTGGGAGGGTGAGAGATGATGCTCACATAGACCCAAGGGGTACCAGAGCCTCTGGTGCAGAGGCTGTCGCATTGAGACAGAGGCGCTGAGGCGGCGTCTGGAACACGCCATTTGTAACAGAATCATAGTACTGTAGCATCCGACGGTGGTCGGTAGTTCAGTGAAGAACCACGACGAACATGGCGGAGTGAATTATCAAAACACGGTGTAGCTTGATCACACGACTGTATGCAAGCTATCTTTAATTGCACCTGGTTATGATGTATTCAACCGAAAGATTAGCGGACATTGATAATGTTCGGCGATGTGTGTCAACAATGGCTGTTGACGAGGGTGATCGGCGGCACGCGCCGTCCGACTCCAAGTGCTTCGCTGTGCTTCGTCGTCGCGATTGCGAGCCGCCGTCTGGTTGTCTCGGGAGCTGCTGATGTCCTGTTCTCTCTCCTGGCGATCACTTGCGAATTCGGAGAGATTATGCTCCGGGCATGTGACACCGTGGGCATGGGAAGCTGCATGGCCTGGAGGGAGGCGTTGCATTGATGGTCGTAAGCGCCTCGATGATGGCCAGGGCAATGTGAGCCAATGGGAGTACCGCATGCGATGGATCAGGTGCCCCATCGGTGTGACGTGCTGTCAAGCGTCCCACCATCAGGTCTCGCCCACATGACGCTCAAAAATCATCAGCAAACGCCGGTCGAGCTTGTCGGCACAAAATCTGCATCAGCCTGTGCATGACCCTGCTTGAGTCATTCTCTGTTTAAAAAGTCTGCATTTTGGTGTCCTTGAGATCCAAACATCGCCCATGCAGCAACCACAATCGAAAGCTCTACCACTGAGCTACTTGCGCGTCCATACAGCAACCACAAATGGGGACACAGCAGGAATTGTACGCGTACAGTAGAGTACCAGTGTAGACGGTATTATGTAGTACTGTAGTCATGATGATCCTGGCGCCAAAACGAGACAGCTAGGTTTGCAGATTCCATTGGAACGCCTCAATTCTTTTGTTGCAGACTACTACATCATATCGAACACTCCCGAACGCTGGCGAAGTTTGGAGTGAATGATTGACGGACTAAAACGCTTGTGGATATCCAGGTGGAGATCTGCCACCTGCTCTCAAAAGACGGTAGCGTCTAATTAAGAGCCGTGTTGATAGCCGATGTAAAACCGATGAATCCCACCTACAAATTGAAATTGAAGCTCAATCACTTCAGAACTGTAGCCATGTTGTACTCATGGAGCTTCGGTGCTGCAACATCGTCGAGGATGGTTCTTCGCAAGTCTGCTTCACCTGTCCAGGGGCCCAAGTGAAGTATTAAGATAATCAGGATTGCACAATACGAGCTGAGCGAGCAAGGGAGATTTTTCGCGAAAACTGTCAGTTCTCATTCTCAAACGTGCCTCGCTTCGACCACAACTACCTCGTCTTCCCTCAAAACCTCTTCCCGATGCGATCGATCGTTGGTGCCTTCGCTGCGGTCTGTGGCGTCGCAGCCTCCGTTGCCTCTGCTCAGACATGTCCGCCTACAGACTACGCCTCCAAGGCAGTCTTTAACCCGGCCAAGTACTTCTCCGGTCGTTGGTACACGCTCAAGCAAATTCCGGTAGTCAACCAGCCCGAGAACCTCCTTTACTGTGTGACAGCCGACTACGCCGTCGAAGTCATTGATGCCTGTAAGAATCTGCGTTGCAGCGACTCCATTGTCCGTGTCCAGAACGGTGGTAGCAACGGCAGTGTTACGGGTGAACGCTCCACGGCCACTCTGACTGGCATTATCAAGGACCCAACGAAGCCTGCCGAGGCTAGTGTAGGTCTCGACTTCCTTCCAGTAGACCTCTACGCTCCATACTGGGTCATCGAAGCCGGCTCCTACGATGAACTCCTCTCCGGTGCGAATGCGTTTACCAGTGAGAACTACGAATGGGCCATCATCACTGTTGGCAAGCCTGAGGTTCAGACTGCAGAAGGCTGCCTCCCAGGCTCAAGCACGGCCAATTTTAAGGGCTTCTGGCTCTTTAGCCGCCAGCCTATTGTCTCCCAGGAAGTGACGGACAAGCTCGTGGCTCTGGCCAAGTCAAAGGGATTGGATGTGTCAGCTCTCAAGACTGTGCCCCAGGATGGTTGCACGTACGTCTGAACCACAATATAGACGTAATGTACTGATGTGCATGCCAGCCGACAAAAAGCTACTGAGACTACTTCATTACGTTCACACGTCACAGAGCTGGTTTCATACAACCATAACTGATAACAACAGGCAGTTTCAAAAATTCACTTTTCCCCCAATCAATGCGAGGTAACGTCGTTCTCAGACTCAGAAGGTTTCGTTTGAATGACATGGCTTTGCCCACTTCGTTTAGTGACACTCACTTCGTGAAGATGGGTGCATGCCTCTTCCCCCGCCAGCTGATCGGCGTCGTGGCAGCTGCTTCTTGATGCGCAGCTCCTTGCTCTCCTCCACTGAAGCTGGAGGCTCCAGCCACACCACTGCGTCTAACATCTTCTGTGTGGAGTCCACGGTGGACGGTCCGTCGGGCCTATGCCCCCCCCTCGACGTAAGTAGCAGCTGCGCGTTGCGGCGGTTCTTGAGGCAGTGAGCTGTTCATCCCGTTCGCGCGTCGGATCTCCTGTTGACAGCAACGCCATTACCATCCGATTTGCAGCGAGTCATCCTCCTCCCTTCCCACAGTGTGTCTCGTTCCTCTTTTTTGCATGGCTTCGCTTGGTGAACGAGACCAGTCAGCAGCCAGATGAAGCCTTTGTCGACTCAGGCGGCTCGTCGCTTCTCGTCTGCACGCGGCTTTGGCGCGTTCGGTCCACTTTGCTGAGGAGGTGTACAGTAATCGAAGTGGAGCCATCTCGCTGCAATCGAACGCAGTTTGTTGTGTGGACCCAGGACACGTGCCTGTGGCAGCGGGGGGTCGAACGGAGCAGAGCGAGACCGCCCAGCAACGAGCGACCGAGTGAACCTACACTTGGTTGTGGTCCAAGAGCCGACAACCTGATCCTCGCACGATCGCGTCTCAGTCACGATCGCGCACAGCACGCCGATCCGTACACTGTATCGTGCGGCCCATGTCTGGCACCAAGACCATCGTGCGCGACGTCCACGTCTCCGTGACGCAAATCGACCACTCTACCCCAACCGGCGAGACCATGTACGTGTTTACCGTGCGCCCTCGGGCCACGTACCGCCCGCCTCGTCGCCATCGACACCGCGTCTCACCTCGCCAGCAGCTCCTGCGTTCAAGGGCATCGATGGTTGAGCTCGCATCGCCGACATCCACGGGCCGCTCGTCGTTCTCCACGCATAGACGCCGCCATAGCGATCCTTCGTCATTCATGGTGCTCGACATCCCTCGCTCCCGACATGACAGCATCGCCGAGGTGACCACGCACAGCGTTCCACGGTCGTACGCTCAATGCCGCACGCTGTACCGCAAGCTTTGTGCCTTCACTGACTGCCGACACCCCGACACGTGCTGCTGTATCCTCGGCTCGTGCCCATTCTGGAGCATGCACACGATCCTCAAGACGTTCGCATTCCCGCGGCGAGCGCTCCTAAGCTTGCAGTGGAGCCGGCGCGCGCTTGAGACCCAGCGGTTGTACGCGTTCAACGCGTTGATGGCGATGATCCTGCAGCACTTGCAAATGTACAGAGATGACTACTTTCTCGACCGTGTCTCCATGACCGAGCTGCACCGGTGTAAGGTGATCGCCACACTGGAGTCATTCCTCGGGCTCACCGACGACGTCGTAGAGAGGTTTCGAGAAGCCGAGCATCGTGTTCAGCTCAAGATGAACCTGCGTGGTTGGCAAAGCGACCGCAAGAACTTGTACTTTTCGGAGGAAGGATCGTCGAACGGGCTCGTGCTGGACGAAACGCACTTGGACACAGCGGACATTGACGTTGATGCCTTGCTGCTGGCTCTTCGTGAGCGTGAGCTGTTTGGCCGGTATGAGTAAGGAAGATAGATAGAGTAGTAAGTTATAAGGGGGCAACACGCACTCAAGCGGATTGTATTTCGGATGCAAACGGAGTTCTAAGGTGTCATGATGGAGTGCTGCATGCAAAACAAAGACTGCCATTCATGGCGGTCAACATTGCGCTTGTTGGGATAGTGCGTGGGGAGGGGGGAGGGGGATAGCTGCTTAGAAGACGGTGCGCAGCATGATCGTCTCCTTGATCTTGGCCAGCTCACGCTCGACGATGTCGCGGTGCGCCTGCTGCACTTCGAGTGCGATGTAGCCATGGCGAGGGTTCGACTGCAGGTACTGCGACGTCACGTTGACGCCGTAGTCGGAGAGGACCGAGTGGATCTTGCTCAGCACACCCGGAACGTTCTCGTGGAAGTGGAGAATACGCATCGAGTTGGGGCGGATCGGCAGCATGTCAACCTCCGGCGTGTTCACCGACGTCGTGGTCGCACCCGTGTTCACGTAGCGCACAAGCTTGCTCGCGACTTCAATCGCGATGTTCTCCTGTGCCTCCTCCGTGCTACCACCGATGTGTGGGGTAAGGATCACGTTCGGCAGGCCCTTGAGCGGCGTGTCGAACGACTGGCCGTTCTTCTCAGGCTCAACAGGGAACACATCAACGGCGAGACCACCGAGCTTGCCATTCTTGATGGCCTCAGCAGCCGCTTCTAGGTCCACAACGGAACCACGGGCGTTGTTGATAAGCAGGGCGCCATCCTTCATCTGTGCGATCGTCTTGGCGTTGATCATCTTCTTGGTGGACTCGATGGCAGGCACGTGGAGCGTCACCGCATCGGATTCACGTAGCAGCTCTTCCAGGGAATCCACTTGGCGCGCGTTACCGAGAGGAAGGCACTTGACTGGGTCGTAGAAGATCACCTTCATGCCAAGAAGCTCAGCGAGCACCGAGATCTGTGAACCGATACGGCCGTAGCCGACAATGCCGAGCGTCGTACCACGCACTTCGTGCGAGCCCGTGGCCGACTTGTTCCAGATGCCCTGGTGCAGCTCAGACGAGCGTAGGAAGAGCTTGCGGTGCAGCGCGATCACTTCTGACAGCGTTTTCTCGGCGACCGAACGCGTGTTGGAGAACGGAGCGTTGAACACCGGAATACCATAGTTGGCAGCGTCCTGCAGCGCGACCTGGTTCGTACCGATACAAAAGCAGCCGACCGCCCACAGGCGGTTCTCATGCCAGCCCACACCGCTAAAGAAATCGGCGTCGAGCTGTGTCTTGGAACGGATGCCCAGCACGTGGGCGTCGCCACCGATCTCGGCGAGCTGTGCGCCCGACAATGCGGCCTTGTGCGTCTCAACCGTGTAGCCTTCGCGCTTGAACACTTCGACAGCACGTGGGTGGATGTTTTCCAGCAGCACGACCTTGATCTTGTCAAGAGGGTACGCCACGGGACGCGCGAGGTACTTGGCCAGCGCCTCGTCCTCGACCGTGGCCGTGGTCGTGGCCGTGGTCGTGGCCGTGGAGGGCGTTGCCGTGGCGAGGCCGCGGCGGCCGACACGACGCAGATTCTGTCTACACAGAGCGGAGATCATTGTGCTTGGATGGGGTGGGGAGGGGAATGCGGCGAATGGCAGCACGTCACACGGGCATTGATGGGGGACTCGGCGTGCCACAAAGCTGCTGACGCGCAAACGGCCGCGGGAGGAGTGATGGTCTCTCGTGAGGAAACTTCATAACCTCATTCGTCCGTCTGAGGTTTTACTCCGCAAAGCACGATAATTGCCCTCTACTAACGGCAACTATTACAGTTAACAAAGGTATCCTGTTGAAGATGATGGAAACGCTGCTTCCCAAACGCAAAAGGACCTCTCGGAATGCATCGGTCACGTCCCGAACAGGTCCCTAATCTGAAGACACGCACGGGACACCACGTCCCCTGATTACGTGGTGCAGGTTGGAACGAGTGGCCCGCAGACGTCCAGAGACAGGCCGCCCCACCCTGCGGCACCGCACGCCCTCGGAACCGGAAGGATCTCGTGGCTCTTGGGCGCGACATGCGCCACGTTTAGACGGCGTGGCGCGTGATTGGGTCCCAGGCGACGACCAGGCCTGCGTCCAGGCTGTCCAGGCGTGCGACGTGCTGTGGACGAAGCGCCAGGCTGAGCGCTGTGAGGTTCTCGCGCTGCCGGAGACTCTGGACCGACTTGGGGATCGTGATGAAGTCCTTGGCAATGCTGTAGGCGAGCAACACTTGTGCTGGTGTGGCTTGCAGCTCGGTCGCGATCACCAGCAACTCTGGGTCGTCGAACTTGGTACCTTTTGCGAGCGGTGAGTACGCTTCCACGAGGATGTTGTGCTGTCGACAAAATGCAACAAGGTCGGTGCGTGTGAGCCACGGATGCAATTCGATCTGGTTCACAGCCGGCTTGGTCCGTGCTGTCTCGAAGAGCTTCTCGAGGTGTGCTTGACCAAAGTTGGAGACGCCAATGTCACGCACTACCCCCTGGGTGCGGAGGTCCTCGAGCGCTCGCCACGTCTCAGCTCGGGTGTCCGCATCACCAGGAGCATGCAACAGCATGAGGTCGATGTAGGAGCCGCCAAGGCGCTCGTTGCATTGCAGCACGGCCGCCGTGGCCTTGTCGTAGCCCCACTCGGTCATCCACAGCTTGGTCGTGAGGAACACTTGCTCGCGCGGCACCCCCGAATCCTTGACGGCGCGCCCCACATCAGCTTCGTTCCGATACCACTGCGCTGTGTCAATGTGTCGATAGCCAAGCTGCAGAGCACTGAGCACAGCCTCGTATGTCTCCTTCCCCTTCTTGCTCTTGTAGACGCCCAACCCGAACGTCGGGATCACCGCACCGCTTGGCAGGCGCTTGCTCGCGACACCACTCGCCATCGTAACTCTTGACTACCATCCCCCATTGGCTGTACTTTCTCGATACCGGATATCGACCAATCGGAACCCTTTATTTGATTTTATTCCAATAGAAATAGACTAATACTTTATTTCTACCAATCACCAGCACGTTTAGCCTTGAATCTTCGATATCTTGGAGAGCTCCACCAGCATTTGCATCACTTTGACCGGACCCATGATGTTGCACGCGGGCGCCGTCGCGAGCTGTTGCGTTGCCGCACTTACACTCTATGCATTGCCTCTGCTGGATCCGTCGCGCCCGTGGGAGTTCGTGCTGGTGTGGGATGACTACGAGAATTTCTTCCAGACCCCAGCGTTTCACGGGCTCTCAATGCGTCACCTGTATGACATGTTCTCGCTCGTGCACATCAATGTCTATGAGCCGTTTGGGTGGCTGTTGAAGGCTCTCGTGTACGCTGGCGCCGGGCTTGACTCGCGTGTGGTCCGTATCGTTACGCTCGTACTCCACTTCTTAACCGGTGGCTTGCTAGCCTACAACTCGGCACTGCTTATCGTCATCGCTGATAGTACGACGCTGCTTACCGTCGATGCTAAACAGCACCGAGGACCAGACAGCAGCTGGAGGATGATGCCGTCAATGGACCACTTGGCTGGCTGTGTTCTTGCGGCTCTTATAACGTTCATTGTCCACCCGATCTGCGTCGAAGTCGTGGCATGGCCATCAGCGCAGCCCTACGCACTCGCTGGTCTCTTCTCCATGATGTCATTGTTCTTCCACCTTCGTGGCTTCTACCAGCGTATCGAGAGCAATTTGAATCAGTATCCACGGAGTGCTGCACGCGGTGCATCGCCTGAAGATGAGACTCTTCCATCCGCATGGGACAAACTCACGGCCTTGGTGTCTCCATCGTGGGGTACAGATCGCGCTTACAAGCTTTCCGCAGGTGAGTAAGTCACATTTTCCTGTGTGTGAACGTGATTGTTGATATCTTTGAGCTTCCATTACCTCATCAAGTTTGCTTTGTGGCGGCGGTTCTATCAAAAAGCGTGTGTGTTCTCCTCCCAGTGGCCGTCGTGCTCATCGATATACTCGTCGTCGTGCCAACTGCAGTCAAGATCTATCGCACAAGTGGCTACTTTCCCTCTACAGTCCAGTGCATGCAATTTGCTTGGCAGTACCTTGTGAGCAAGATTCTCATTGGAGGTGCCGCCATCGTATTCGTCGTTATGACGCTCGCAGCCAACGTTGAAGGTGCTGGGATTCATGTGGATTTGCTCTCCCTCACACTACAGGAGCGTCTCGTGAAGACTCTCATGACCCCTACGTGGACTATGCGACACTACTTGTGGCCCGTGGGTCTGAGACCTCACTATCAGCTCCACGAGGACGAGCTGTCGCTGTGGTCGAATCCCGATTGTGTCTTGTCCATCGTCTCATTTGGTGTCTTTGTCGCATGGCTCTTCACCAGCAGACATCTCGCGTTGATCCTTGCCACAGCTTATTTCAGCGTCATGTTCTTGCCGACGTGTGGCCTAATCCAGCATGGCATGGTCAGTATGGGCTCCGATCGTTATGCGTACTTCCCGATTATGGTTTTAGTACCGCTCCTTGGGAGACAACTGACCAAGTGGCTCGAACTTGACGACTACGCTCGCGTTGGTCCCATGAACCAGCAAGTACGCTCAAACAACAGCATTCAAAAGCAGTTGAAACCTATTCGTGGTCGACTCGTGACTCCTGCTCGCATCACATATCTTCTCACCGTCACCACACTCATATTCATATCATCTAGACAGATGCTCCTGTGGCAAAGCTCCCAATCGCTTCTCGATCAGTCTCTCCGGTAAGGCGCGCAATATCACGATGTGAGATGGTGAATGTGCTGACACTTGTGGCGCCTCCAGCATTGACTCCTCTGATTGGCGAATGTATGATTACCAAACGGATCAAAGGATGAAGCACTTTGGCGGGTGTGGCGAGCAGTATTCGCTGTGCAGCAACAACATGAACCTCGCCTTCCACTTCGCGCCTCAGAAGTCGCTTAAGGCCAAGCTTTTCCGTGCCTTGAAACTCTATCTTCTCGGTCAAGAGGACGAAGCATGCCGGATGTACAAAAGACTATTACGTGAGAACCCTCACAGCGCCGTGCTCCACAACAATGTCGGTTTTTGCGTCTTTCGCGAGAACCGACCACTCGATGCTGGCGAATTCTTTAGGAGAGCCCATCAATTGCCACTCAATTCCAACCAAGAGCGACGTGCCATCGCTGACAACCTGTTCCGGTACCAAGAGTGGCAAGTAGGCCAGTCACGATCTCAGACCGAACGGGTCGAGTTCGCGGCACGGCTCATCTGGTAGACTGCCTCGTATTACATGCAAAAGCGATCGCCTTTCTTCTTAGCTCTCAAATCTAAAAGGTCTTCGCGACTGCGATCCGTATCAGCACGTTCTGTGACGATGGCATAGCCACCGTACGCGCCGCCCTTCTTCACTCGGTACTTGTACGTCGTACCAGCCTCCGTGCCGCCAGCGTATGTGCCAAATGCCAATGCTTCATCTGCCACGCGCTTGCGCTTCTTCTTTGCCTGCCACAAGGAGCCAGACGTCAGTTTCTGCGTCCACCGGTTACCGAACCCATGCACTTACCTCGACGTCCTGTTGGTCTTCGTCTTCAGGTGGCGCTTTAATGTACTGGAACGGCGTCGACGACACGAGATCGGAGCTAAACGCCGAGCTGACAGAGCACGAGACGTCGCTCAACACCATACGCACGATGCGCGTCTCCTCCGTGAATGTCATCGGGTGTTGAACGATGATCGCATCGCCAATCGCGAGCTCTTGGAGGAACTTGGTGCCAACTTGGCCCATGATGGTCGTGCCAGAGGACAGAATGCGTCCACTGCCTTTGCATTTGACCAGTTTAAACTCTTCTTTCTGCTTGTCGTTCTTCTCTACGGCGTCGTCGTGCCCATCGCGGTCGCGTTTCTTCTTGTGCTTCTTCTTGTGTTTACTCGCTCTACACCGTACCACCAACGCAGCAATCAGCCTCATTAGAAAGCGCTCTCTGCGTTCTATCCATTGCACTATGCCTACTTGAGCTGCACGCCGCCCTTGAGCTGTAGACGCCCACCGACCGTCTTCCCATACGCGTCCGCCATGCTTCGTAGCTTGCCAACAACACATAGCTTTCCCTGCTCAACTTGACACGTTCGGTAGGGTTCTTAACTCCTCCCAGTCGTCGTCATGTAGACAAACCACCCCATCGGGGCACGTGCCATTCTCAACGTATTTTTTATCTCTCGGGCAGGATGTCATACTTTTCCACTCGTTTCTTCCCACGGGCCAGCCGTACCCATCGAAGCGGCATATCCATTTATTACTCCCCACCATCATGCCGAAGAAAGCGGGCGGCGTGAACTCCAAGGTCGAGGCGGCAAACGCCAAGAAGGCGGCGGCGCAGGCCGTCAAGAACGCCAAGGCGGCTGCCCAGGCAGAGGCTGCGGAGGCCGCTGAGTGGTCCAAGGGCGCGAACGCCCGCGGCGCCACGCGACGGGAGGAAGAAGAGCGCAAGCGCGCCGAAGCCGAAGCCAAGAAGGCGGAGCTCAAGCGTCTGCAGGCGCTGGAAGAGCACGCTATGAGCAAGGCGGAGGACAAGTCGGCGATCCGCAAGTCGACGACCAAGGCCAAGAAAGAAGTGAACAAGCCGTGGGAAGAAGCGCTGGCCCCAGTGGTCAAGAAGAACAACCGTGGCTCCCGATCGGTGACGCCGCCAGCGGCCCCAGCGGGTAACGGCAAGGTCACACAGGCGATGATTGCGGCGAAGAAAGAAGCCGAGGCCAAGGCAGCGGCCAAACTCGCTGCCGACAGTGCCAAGGGCATCAAGTTCGACACGGTGTACTCGGAGAACCGCAACCGATCGGCCGACGCCGAAGGGGAGGCGCGCAGTCTGGATGCTGCGCTTAATGTGCTGTCTCTGGACGATAAGGAGGCACTGAAGCACCCGGAGAAGCGCATGAAGGCGGTACGTAGACAGCTGAGAAGAGAAAGCAGCAACAGATGGGACTGATGAGGGATTGGTTGGGAACGTAGGCGTTCAAGGCGTACGAAGAGGCGATGCTGCCAGTGGTTAAGGAGGAATACCCGGGCCTGAAGCTGTCGCAGTACAAGCAGAAGATCTTCGAGGCGGTGCGTGTTGGATGCGTGGTCTATGCTTGGAATCATGCACTGAAGAGGTTGATATGATCTGCAGTGGAAGAAGGCACCAGAGAACCCGATGAACCAGGCCGCTGCGGCGTACAATGCGAAGAAGTAGATTGTGAACACGTCACTCATAGCCACAACGGTGGCACCACCATAGTACATCATGAAACCTTTGCCATTACGAGACGACCACACGTGGAGGAGCGTATTTATTGGACGGGGTGGAGGTGCTTACATTCATTACACACACACAGGAAACGACTACATCAGAGATCACGAGACTCGTTCAGCACGTGTGCACTTGGCTTTGCTCCCGTACGTATTCCGACGTGCGTTTGGCTTGGTTCAGCAGGGATTCGATCGTCGACTCAAAGTCCGAAGAAGACGAATCGCGACTACTCACGAACGAGCCATTCTGACGGATGTCGTACTGGTCTGCGACGGTATGGCGGCGCGGGCGAGTCACGTGCTCGCGTGGAGTTGTTGTCCACCCAATGACACGTTCATCTTGGTCATCTCCGAGCTCCTGCTCTTCCATCAAGTCGCGGAGATCCATCTCGAAGGAGTCATCTTTACGAGTACTGCCACGGGAATCGCACGAAGACCCGACCGAGCGAGCTTTCTGTGCTCTCGTCTTGTTGGGGATGGTGTGCCCAGCGTGAAGCAGCGACAACTCCTCGATCCGACGAGCAATCTTGGTCAGCAGACGCTCCATCTTGGTCCACCAGTCGTGCGAGACATGGCTACTCACACCACTCGGGTCAAAGCGCCACAAGTCGAGCGTAGCGATCACTGGACAGCGTCCCTGTGTTGCGTAGATGGGTAAGCTCAAGTACGCGTTGATATGGGCGTCGGTATGAAGAGGGTGGGCACGGAATCGATCATCGGCGCTGAGATCGGGAACGAAGAACGCGGACTGATGGTACAGCGCATAGGAACTCGCACTTTCCTCTCGTGCGACGACATCTTCAGTCACTACATCGATGGCATCACTGTCCACGGGCAATGGCTCCTGGTAGCCGTGGGCAAGACAGAAGACCTGGCGTTCGCCGATCAGGTGGATACTGCAACCGTCCCACTGCGTCGCCAAGCTTCCCATAGCTGTCTGCGTGAGATCTTCCAAGACTGTATCACGGCGAAGGTTTACCATGGCCGTGTGCGCGTTCATCTTCATGTGCGTGGACATAAAGTCCACACGCTCTCGCTCCTTCGTGCCCGTGGGCATCGGAGCTTTGGGGAACGGGTTGAGCCAGTCAAAGTCAAGGTCGTACTTGATTGCGGGTGTCTTCAGCTGGCGGAACTGCATCGTCGACCGCTTCGAAGCACTCAACGACGAAGAGCTCTTCTTCTTGGTCAAGTGGAGTGTGAACGCGTTGAACTTTACATCCGATTGGTCGTTCGAGAAGCTGTATCCGCGTGTTCGCGTCGTGGTGACACGGCTGGGAACTGCCGGGAGATCCGATCGACTGCTCGCACGCTTGCGCTCGACGCGTTTGACAGGGATATCGCCAATCTCAATCGTCTGTGCTCGACGCGAACGGTTCGTGGCCGTCACAAACTCGTCATCACTTACCACACCAGTCGGGTCTGTCTCGTCGTAGAACGAGTTCGACTTGTAGGGTGAGACCGAGTCGTCGTTCAGCTCGATCTCGTGCTTTGTAATGCCCGCCTGCTCTTCACTTGCCCACGATGATACAATCGCTGTCGGTGTTGGTGGTGAAGGCGCAGGCGAAGGCTGAGCCACGAGCACTGGTGCCCGAGCTGGGGCGGAGACTGGGGCTGGCGGTTGGGGCGGTGACACACGCACGTCGACCGTTTGAGCCCTTCGTCGGGCATTCTCAGGCGCTGTGTATCGACGAGAAGAGCTCGGCCCAGTGTTGGTCGCTGAGGAGTTGTTGGCATCATGGCGGGCATGAACAAACAGTGGTGCATCCGTTCTGGCACGCGCTCGACTGACCTCATCAGCTGCGAGCTGTGCGTCTCGGGCAAACGCATTCGCAGCTCCCGTCACACGCTCGAAGCCACTCTGCGTTCCACCGTACAAGCACTCGCCACACACGCGCTTCTTCTTGCGGATGGCTCCGGGGTTTGCGATCGTCGAGAGACATGGGTCGCACACGCTTCGCAAGCACACTTCGCACCGCTTCTTCCATCGGAACGCGTGGAATCGCTTGCGGCATGCCGCACACCCACCACTGCGTTCGTTGCTTTCGTCGTCGGTACAGCTTGCCTTGCGTCGACTGTGGTGCTTGTCCTTGTGGAAGAGCTCACGCACTTTGGCGCGAGTACTCTGTCGATCTGCTATAGGCGACGCCATCTCGGTGCGTCGAGCGATCGGAGATGTATCCACGAAGTGTGGCGTGGAGGTCGTCGGTCGACGCCGGGCCACGAGAAGATCCACAAACGGTTGTAGACGCGTGAGCGCGACTACGAGGCGATACATTTCGCTCATGTTGCTAGCGCGTGCCGCGATGAGGTCTTCTGGCTCCGGAAACGAGCATGTGAGCACGACTTCGAGCGCCAGCGTGTATTTGGTCTCCTGTTGGACGACATACGTGACACTGAATTGCGTGTTCGCAAGACGATGCGGCTCGAATTCGGCGTGGCGCTCGCTGAAAGTCTCGACGTGAACCGGACGCAGCACGTAGAGAAGCGAGGCCACTGGCGTGACCTTGGTCGTCGTCGTGCCGTCGCTCTTGGACGCGATCTGCGTGCGCTGCAGCTTGGTCTGGAGCAAGTATTCGAGGAAGAGATGGTGATCGAGCGAGCCACCAAGCGGCCTCTCTTCATTCCCCGTCCAGAAGTAGGAGCGGTGCATGGCAAACTGGGTGTTCGCGTACTCGCGCTCGCCCGTGTCGTGCTTGATCGGTCCGTAGTCAGCTATGCAGCCGCCGGACGCGTACAGCTCGGGCAGCAGCTTGGCATAGAGCTGTGAGCGGTGCGTGGCGCTCAGCACACTCTCGACATCTTCGAGTGCGCCATGGAGCTTTCGCAGCGCGCGCACGCTCCGCAGCGTTGTGGTCGTGGCCGTATCTTCGAAGATCTCGACGTGGTCTGTCGGGTGCGTCCCGATGACTTTCCAGTGTTGCGGCGCCTCGAAGATCTGCTTGGCGAAGAGCCGACCGCACTTGCGCGCACGGTGCTCGTCGTCGACCATGGGCGCGTCCGTCACGCCTGCTGCTCGCGACGCCGCAGAAGAAGAAGAGGGAGAAGGTTCGGCGCGCAGGCGTGGCGCCGATCGTGTCAGCGCGGCCATGGCGGACGTGGAGGATCGCTTCGAGTCACGAGATGCGGTCAGGAGAATCGGCCGAGAGTATCCGGGCGACACGGAAGAGAATGAAGAGGCGGTGCGCCGAAGGGAGGAGGAGCAGCGCTGAGGATCGAGCGGACGATCGGGAGTGTGGACTGCATGAGCGTTCCCGTTCCGTCTCCAGCGTCTTGTGTGCTCGGCTCTTCCGCCACGCTCTCTCTGGAGCAGGCCAAAGACGGGTCGACGAGATGGGATTCAGTTTGCCACCTGGCGAGTCCACCTGCCCGCATGTCGGTTCAAAATCGAACGGCCGTGGCAACCTCTTGGCAGCATGGACCCACCCAATTGATTGAAGCACAGGTGATGCCTGGATCGGCGCACGACCTGATGGAGCACGTGAAGCAACGACAGCCATCGACCTTGGGGACGAGAGGATCCGCTGGAAGCTGAGACCGAGATCGTCGCACAAGTGCGATACGTCTTGACACATACATGTATCGCACGTGCTGCACAGTGCTGTACACTTGACCACAACGATGAAGGTGCCAGAAAGCCACCCACAGTATTGAGTATGGTGATCACTAAGGCATCAACTAATACTGTAACAGCTCCATTCTGGGAGGACGGCGGCCTGATGGGATAGTTCCCGCGCTACGTTGGACCTGTCCTGTACTGTATTCCCAGCTCATCCCTGTCGGCCCTGAGACCGCATGGAGTTCACGTGCCGTGTAAGGCCTTAAGCGGTGAGCGTGGGTCTCGCCTCGTGGGCCACGACGCGAGGCATTGAACCGAAATGCATCTGGCCATCGGAAGCTTGAAGAGCTCCGAACTTCTGGCCGTGGTCCGACTTGCATGGCCGAAGAGCCAGTCCAGCAAGTCAGCTCCAATCGAATGACCTCTTATGTTCGCATCCACTTTGTTAAGCGTACCTAGTGGTAAAGGAGCTCCTCCGCTGTGAGATGGCTACACCATTCGATGGACATTCAGTTCAAGGCAGATGGAGATGCACAGTGGCAACGAGGAACGGACGAAGACTGGAGGATGCAGAGGCGGAGGCGGAGGCGGATGCTTCGCGGTCGATACGTTATCTACCGGAAGAGTAGGGGCGCCACGTGACTGACTGATTGCGATGCTGTGATCTTGTAGACAGTAGGTACCCCGTCATGCCCACGCCCTTACGGTCACCTGTCGGCCTTCATTGCTCTGGTCGATGTGCTTCGTCTTGTTCGCGCTCGACACGCCATTCGCGGAGCGGTGTGTGAACGGTAACGCACGTGAACACGTCGTCGGGGTGTCATGCCGAGCGTGTTTCAAAGTAGGCAAAGTGAGCCCAAACCCATTGAGGCGGCGGCAGTACTGTCGAGCGACGGTCACCAAAGCGCTGGGGCTCTCCTCTCGAATCGATCACTGGCGTTCAAGATGACCGACAGCAGCAGCAGTGGAGGTAGTGCACGGGCCAGCATCCGAAGCGGAGGGGTCATTGGTGTCGGAATGGGCGAGAACTCGATCCTGGCGAGCAGTCAACTTAGTCGAAGTGGTGCTCGCATCCCACCAGCGCGTGTTGTCGAGCTTGATGATGACGACGGGGACGACCAAGCACCACCGATGCTTCAAGAATCCAACCGAGCGTCTCGGCCACTACGGACCAGCTACTTCACTCGATTCGCAAGTCAACTTCTCGGTCGAGCGAGCACGGGCAGCAACAGCAGCGCCGGCAGTTATGCAAGCGTTCCAGACTTCGGTGCCAGTAGTCAGATCACGATGCCGTCACCCAACCCGATCAGCGCCTCGGCCGCATCTCCCGAGTTCGACAAAATCAGTGTCGATTCTGCCTTTGTCGCGCACGCACAGCATGTCAGCGCCATGAATGACAGTCTTGGACCGTCGATCTCTTCACGCGGTATCCCCACCGTTCGACGTGAACCCCTTCGCACTCGACTTTCATCAGGGATGTCTTCGGTTCAGCGCGAAATGGAGCATGTATCTCCTGTTTCCGAGGCAACGTACATGAAGATGCGGAAGACCCTCGACCCTGAGGAGCTCATGAATGGAGATCGTCGATCGACTAATAATGCAGTCTTGAGTAGTCTGCGGCCTGTCCGCGACCCATTCAGCCTTGTGGGTGAGCCACCGGTCGAGCAGCCCTTCACACGAGCGCGTACAGCGACAACGGGAGCTGCTCCAAGCTTCCGGTTAGTTGAAAATCGAGTAAATCGTAGCCGAACGGTTGCAGCACACCATCCAGCTGCTAGTACCGGTAGCAGTGCCGCAGTTGAGGAGCAACCACCATCCGTTCGCCATGCGAACGATCCGCGCGGTACTTTTCGCACGGCGAATGCAGGCGCCACACAACAGATTTTCGCAGCCCAACAAGTCCGTCTCCAAAACCGTTGGCTGACTGACGTTTGGATCTACATGAAGAACTCGCATCCATTTCTGGGCATTTGCACGGCTCACAAGTGGCACCCGTACAAGAAACACGACCGAGCGCTTGTGTTATTGGTCTCAATCGTCCTCGCAATCTTTCTCACTGGATTGTACGCAACGCAAGAATGTTGCTCCAAGTCAACTGACACGCGTATTGCCGTCGTATCCAACAACCGCTATCTTGTGGAGAGTCATCGGCGACTTGCGAGTCATACTTCGATCAACTGTATGGCGTTTGGTGGTAGCTGCAACAATACGACGAGGTTGTGTACGCTTGGGTCGACGTGCGCCGCGTCGGGAAGGTGTGAACCGATTGATGTCGATGCTCTCACAACGAAGTGTAGTACAAACAATGCGTGCCCGGCTGGTTGGCAGTGCTCTTTGTCGACTGGATCATGTCGCCCGGCCACTTCCCTTGTCTGCTACCTGCCACAAGCGCGCACGAGTTCGCGATCTGTATCGTTTGCTGCTGAGAACGGTGAGGTCACGGAGGACATACCAGAAGAAGTGAGTCTGGCGCCATCCAGTGCTAGTAGCGATGGGAGCGGAGGTTCTGCACCTGTGGATGCGATTAGTGCAATTGCTGCACTGCTCAAGTACGCCAAGGAGAATAATGTCACAACTATAGGATCCTCTAGTTATGACATTTCGTCAGCGCCTCCTTCACCATCTCCTTCGCCATCCCCTTCGGCTACACCAACTTCAATGCCTTCCAAAACCACATTCACAACGTCTAATCAGCCGCCAATCCTTTCAACTGATGATTCGGGTGCGTCTGACAACTCGGGATCTTCGTCTGTTCGTGACAACGTACAGAAACTCCTGATCACATTGACAAAGCCAGAAGGAGGTGGGGTGTACGGCGTTTCCTCAACCATCCCAATTGAATGGAACGTCAAGATCCTAGACGGAGAACGTGGCTTCCTCGATTCGCTCACTTTCCGTGTCGACTTCAGTCGGGATGGTGCAGCATTCTACACAACTCTCGCATCTGACATCAGAAGTGACGAAGCAACCGGCACGGCGATGGCGTCGTATCATTACCACTGGGATCTTGCTATGAACGAATCACTAACGTGTGATCAATGCGTGATTCGAGTCTGTACGCAGCAATCAGACACACACGATTCAGTGTGCATTCGCACAGATGGAGCAGCATCGGCGACTTCGTTCGAGGGTCGTGCTGATGGCGGTCCGCTCACTGCTGCATCGGTTTCGTCGCAACCCAAGATTACGTTCCACATCGTCAAGGAGATCTTGACATGTACATGCGGGATCTCTCACGCGCCGTCTTTTGTTGCGTATGCGTATTTGATCGCTCTTGCTCTTCCAGTGTCTTTGTTGCTGTGTGAGCAATTCGTCACTTTTTACCAAGACAGCAAGCTATTTGGTATGTTCGCGCGAAGAGGTGGACCACAGATGCCAGTGATGGGCTATTACGCAGCGAAAGCCACGTCCCGTGGCCGCTTGCTTCTGGGTGTTGCTTTGATCGTTTTGGTTTTGGCAGCGGGAACCCTTCTTGCTCGAGTCAACGCAACGAACTACTTCAATTCTGTAAACGCGGTAATCGGTCTCTGGGTTGTACTTTTTTTCTTGGTACTCTTGATCGGGTTTATCTACAGCTCAATCGTGTACTGTGCACTCTTTACCTGGCGATGGTACCAGGATGAACAAAGACTTCGCAGCCAGCTTGACGATCAAAGACAGCGTGGCGATTTTGCAACAATGCTCGATAATGCCAATCGTACTCCAGCTCCTGGTCTCAGCTACCAATGGCCGAGCGGTAGTATTCCAACAATGTCGTCTCGTAGTGATCATGCAGCGACTGAGATGGAACTCCAGCGCGCCAACGGCCCAGCCATTAGTAGTGTGTGATCTTAGTGTTAGTCTCTCTGTAATATCAATGTGAGTGCCATGTAAGATCTTCAGTACAACGTCGACGCAGAAACAGTAAACCAGGACAACTTCCATGCTGCCGAGGATCCCTCTCGCAGATCATCCAGGCTATCTTGATCTAGTGTCCATTACAGCCTTGGCTTGAGCTTTACGTCTCAGGGTTTTAATGAGGCGAGCAAGCATAGAGGATACACCGAGGGATTGTTTTGAAACAAGCTGTCCACTGCTGGGTTGCTGTACCACCACCCCAGCATTCGATCCCAGCTTCTCTTGGGATGCAGCTGCCGCGATCGGGTCAATCGCAAAAAATTCAGCGGCCAGTCTTTTCTCTGCTTCTTCCTCCTCTTCTTCAGTTCTCATATTCAGCTTCACTAATCTCTCACACTTTTCGTCTAAAGTGAGGTATTTTTTTAGCCTCTCAATGGGATCTTCGTCAATTACTTTCCCTACACCTGGGCTGGATGGTGTGGTGATTGCTGTTTTCGCCTTAGCCTTTGCAGCATACCGGACAGCTTTTCGACGCTCAGCTTCTCGGTGTTTGTTCTGTAGTGCGATTTCTGTACCACGTCTCAAATCTCGCTCTTGGCGCAACATGTCTTCCTGTCTCTGGCGCACCGCCTCGAGTTGCAACCGTAGCTGCTCCACACGCTCAGCTCTTTTACGTTCTGCTTCTTGTTTCATTTCGTTTGCGAAAACTGCATCGTCAAGTAGACACACCACACAACGCTGTTTAGGCTTGCACAATACACAAGCTGCATTCTCCTGTGAGCTTCGGGGGTCGATCTCTTCCCTCACGTAGGGGTGAAATGTCTCTAGTTGTTGAAGGATCCACAAGTTATTCCGATCAGCTCGTATAGCTCGGCGAAATCGCTCACGGATCATTTCTACAGAACTGAAAGGGCGACAAATCGCCACTGTAATAGCCTCACCGCACGAAACTTCGTTTACGCATGGACCATTGTACTCTTCGGCCTTGGACCCCACAACACTGACGCTCACGAGACTGAGCATCCCCATTCCATTCTCAATCTGCACACGAACATGCCGCGCATAGGTATCGACAGGGACACTCCATTTCCAACAACTCTGGTCATCTGAATCGAAGCTGAACACTGTGTAAACGCTGTGAGACTTGGCGAGAGTAACGGAGTATTTGCCTCTTTCTTCTTTGTCAAATGAAACTTCACTGACGCATACCACATACTTCATCGATGCTGTCTCGGCTTGAGATCGTGACGTTCTGTGTGTTGATGCTGATGACGACGTCGAGATGGAGCGTTTCGTGGACATCGGTGTCGAAAAGTCAGATCGTTGAGTATTTAGCGAAGGTACGCGGTTCATCACGACGGTGATCTGCTCAATACGGCTAAGAGACGACAATGTGACTTCCCAAAACGGACAGATCTCCTGTTGGGTCTGAGCAAATGCCGTCGACGACGTAGCGAATGGGTCATCACATCTCTGTAGGGCAAACTCGGCTATACAGGAGGCGTTTTGGGTGCTTTGAAAAACCTTTACACCAGAGTCGAGGCACAAGTTTCTCGGGCACTGATACATGCAGGACACCCTAGTCGGCGTCTTGATAAGAGTGTGAACGAGAGGGTGCCCTGTGCAGCCACCTGTGTTGTTTCCCCAGGTAAACAATTCTCCTTTTTGACTTACAAGCGCTGTGTGAGCATTCCCACAACTGACTCTTGCAATGACAACACTCGAGAATGGATTGTTGGAACGATCCACCAAGTGCAATGGTAGCAAGGTGAACACTGGAGTGAATTTACCCAACGCATGGCTACTTCCAGCAACATATACCCTTCCTCCAGTGACTTGTCCATCAACTGCACTTGAGTGAACTACTGTCGATACGACTGTGTGGGCTGTTCCACAACTCACATCCACGCAGTCTTCATCCATGAGTAGCCCGCCAACTCGAATTGGCGCATCAATAACACGCAGGTTGCCACTGTTACGTGGTACACGATCTTCTCCGATGTCTCGATAATCCCCTAGTCCCAATTTCCCTCCGTCGCCGCTTCCCCAGACGTACAGAGCACCACTAGTGGTGATCAATGCCGAGTGGGAGGGTCCACACGCAATTTTTCGGACTTTCATGCCCGCGGGTAAATTCAGTCTGAGAGGTGAAAGGGTGAAACTCTCGATCGAAGCCTTCGAAACGGGACCAATTCCGAGTTTGCCGTGACTAGATGAGCCCCAAACAAATACTTCGCCTTGTGTTGTGAGCGCAAGGCTGTGCCCAAAACCGCAACACACCATTCGAAAGCGAGCATCCCCCATTGAAGAAATGACTTGCGGAAAGTGAACATCTCTGTGCCAAGCGTCAGGGTCATCCTCCGAGTTGGTTGATAAGCGGGTTGACTGATGATGGTCTGTTCGAACACCACCAAGGCGCCCAAATGAGCCAACACCCCATGTGTAGAGCTTGCCACTCTGATGGACGGCTAGTGCATGGCGAGAACCAACCGATATGTCTAGTAGTGCACGATCACCATTTTGTAGTTTTTGCGGAGCTCCACGGGATGTCAAACCATTGAGGTACAAAAGCGACGTTTCGCCATCCAGAGCACGCAATCCCTCGCGAGCCCGTCTCGCAAATTTTTGCTTCGCCTGTGCGATTTTTTTCTTCATCTCGAAGTATTCATGCTCAGTCCGAACAAACTCGTCATGCGTAATCCGCGTGATGTCTTCTTGAAGAATCCGCAACTCGTTCCAGAGCATGTTCGCTCTTACGAGTAAGCTTTGCAGCTTTTTCTCTTGTCGGTCATGCTTTGCTCTCCGCGCAGCCTTGTCTAGATCTTTCATGTGATTGTGAAATTTCTCTCCAAGGCACTCGATTTCCAGCTGTAGGCAATCCCCCAACTTGTCGACGAGCACCATGCGCGTTTGCTTCGCCATATGTACTCCCCGCATCTCGAGCGATACAACCAAGTCATCGACGTTGAGTTCTGGCTCTACTGTCTCCATCAGATCTTGAAATGTCGGCACGTTCCTGGAAGAACTGCTTGCAATGGTACTTGCGGGCATTTCATCAGGTGCTGTATCTGATTTGCTTTTCTTCTTATTCTTCGAGTTTTCAACCTTTGTGCCCCTTGCAACTGTGTCAGGAGGGTCGATTGCTGATTGGTCCGTGGGGATGATATCGAAATACCGTCCCAACACTTCGAGTTTTTGTCGCTTTTGATCCTCGGTCGGCAATGGACGGACAGGTTTTACAAACGTTCTTTGATACTTCTGTCGAAGGTACATTTCATTGTGTTCAACCTGATTGGTACTGAGCTGCGAAGGCAGTGTCTGCTTCAGCATTTCAGTTCGCGTTGTCAGACATCGATCGGGTACTGGGAGTGCCGAACCTGATTGTTCATGCCCTGCACAGGTTCCCTCCGTTACATCGTCGTAGAAGTATCGCCACTGACGCTTGCTCCCTCCCCAGCAAAACACTTCTCCAGAATCAGTCAGAGCGTAAGCTACAGCTAACCCGATAGTGACTTTCCTCACCCGCTTTCCCCACAAAAATGCTGGTATCAGAGATATCTGTCTACCAGCAAATGCTCGAGCTGCAGCATCCAATGTCATTCTTGCTCGAGTTAATATGTCGTGGTCTTTCATGTTGATGTCAAGAAATCTCATTTCCGCCTCTGACATTCTGCCGTCATCACTCGAAGTATCGACACTGCCATCTTTGCCGTCGTTTCTTGAACTCAGATCAACAGATTGATTCACTCGGCTAACAAGGTCATCACTTGGGCGCACTCGGTTCTTCCATAGCTGACTCACAATGTCGTAGTCCATGAAGTCGACAAAATCTGGTGCAATTGGATCTCCATCAAATCGGCCGAATGCGCCTTTCCCGAACACATAAACTTGGCCTGCTACATCAAGCGCTTCAGCTAGAACCAGCTGTGACAAAGTCACTGATTCTTCGATCAACCAACGGCGATGCGCAGCGATGCGCTCCTCTTCCAACGTCGTCGCTGCCTCAAGTAGCATTCTTGCTTCTTGTTTTTCTTCTTCATTTATGAGAATCTCCAACTTCTTCATGAGTGCCCCGTTTGTGGAGAACCTGTTGAACTTTTCGTGGCGATTACGAAGCTCTGTCCGGACATCCACCAGCCCCAGCCATACTTTCTTAAATTGATAGTAGGGCATCATTTCGATTACGGGCTGTGAAAGATCGTATCACTGGCATACTTAGTCTCTGACATCCAGTGATTCAAGTTACACTACTTACATCTTCATGAGCAGCAAAAATTCCTTCCATCCTATCCAAAGGCATCTTGTGCCCAAGAAACTCAAGTACCTCGATGAATGTCGCTCGATCAATGGCACCTTCTTCATCTCGATCAAACATTTCAAACAAGTCCTTCGGAGAAAGCGCTTGACCTGGCGCGAAGCCCATCGTGCGATTGGGATTCTTGGGGTCACATGTATATAACGCGAGACGAAATTCCTCAAAAGAGATGTGACCGCGACGCATCTTATCACATCGTTTGAAGTACGCCAACGCTTTCGGCTCCGAGAGTTTGATGTTCAGATCATGGAGCAACACCTTGAATTCGTCGAAGTCAATACCACCGGATCCATCAGCGTCATACTTGTCAAATAACTTGGGAGGATACAACAATCACAAAGGTCAGTGCGTCATCCAACTCCTCATGCGTTCAGTGTCCGCCTCACCGCGCGAGGATCCAGCTCTTTCAGTGCAGCTGGATTCAACACAGGATCTTCTCTCTGAATGCCCGACTCCCCTGCATTGAGAATCGCCGATTCAATTGGAATTCCATCGATGAAGACAACACCTATGAGTCGAAAGGAGCTGTGTGAATACAACGAATGACCCGTATTGTCGCATCCAGGGCACGTACGCTGTCGCTTTTTGCGTCCAATCATGCCTCTCTTCGTTTAATACCTATATACGCTCTCTCGGTACGGCTTCATCCACGTCCATGGCGCACATACTTGCGCGCGCGTGCCATGTTTCCCTTTCGTAGTTGTTTCCGCGCCTTCTGGCCTTTGTATACCTGTGTACCCATGACCCTCATTCGTACTTACTAGGATGTATAGGCACATATTCGTACTTACACGAACTTCTCAGATACAATTGGGTAGAAATCCATAAAACTATCTGATTGGCTTAATTTCCCCTGATCTACCTCTAATTGGTCAAAACCTCTACGGGCGCCTGGCGCCAGTCAATCGCTTGGTTGGAACCAATAGCCTTGACCGAGGCGGCCGTCGCCCGTCGGCCTGCCCACTGTAAGAGTCATTTCTCTCCGAATTAGAAACAATGGTGAGCATGCTGCTGGTGTCTGCGGCCGCCGCGCCTTCGCTTCTCCGGCGTGTCCTCCATGCGCCTGCTCTCTCGCATCCAGCTCTCCTCTCTCGGCGCTTTCTTCTGATGTCTCGATCGTCGACAACGCCCCGAGCGATCAACAGATATGGAGCCATACAACTTGTCACGACTTGAAGCAGACGATCTACAGCTCGCATGCAGCTGTGGAGCTTGTAGTCGCGACAGTTCAGCTCCAAGATAATGATACGAGACAGCAAAACACAGGAACGGCTATGTGTTCACGGCCAATGATGTCAATGAGAGGGAGACCGAGGGACAGGGTGCATGGATACACTCGGAGATGGAGAACATGCGGCGTGCCTAGCAGCTCGTTTGATGGTATTCGAGTCGGTTGCGCTGACAATGGTGATTTTGTAGGGCAAGCGCACTAAGAAGGTTGGCATTTGCGGCAAGTACGGCACCCGTCTACGGTTCTTCGCTCCGTAAGGTCGTGAAGAAGATCGAAGTGTCGCAGCACGCCAAGTACAACTGCGCGTTCTGCGGTAAGGACAGCATCAAGCGTACCGTTGTCGGTATCTGGAAGTGCAAGTCGTGCCACAAGACCCTTGCTGGTGGTGCTTACATCCTCAACACCCCTTCGGCCGCCACCGTCCGCTCGACCCTGGCCCGTATTCGCAAGACCCACGACGAGAACCAGTAAATGCAGTTTATGCTGCTGTGTCAGTAGTCAACACGTTGCTTCGCGGAGAGAAATTTGGCAGAGGAAATGATTCAATACTCACGTCTCATTTATCTCTGTATTCGATTCTCTTCTTACATTTTGCTTCGATTTCATGGGCAATGTACAAGTGCAGTCGAAATGTACTGCGATTGTGAACAACACGCTACTGAGACCCGTTCTCGAGTGACTCGATGGCATAGCGGATCATGAAGACCCAGTTCTCTACCTCGGCTTCGCTCTGCACCCCCACGACGAAGAACCGCTTCTGGTTCATGAGGTACTTGCCCTTGGTCCACTCGTTCACTTCGACCTGGAAGCAGTTTACTTTGGAGGCAACCTCAGGGTCGCACGCGCTCACCTTGGCACCTCGTAAGAAGAGTGATGTCGATTGCCGTGGCTTCGCACCATTCACTTCATCATATTGCAACAGTAGCCGCGAGTTGTGGAGCACTGCGTAACGCTTCTTCCAAAGTCGAGCATTCGTCAGCCCCTTGAACTTGAGGTGCGAGAATAAGCTCGACTGTTTCTTCACAAACACTGTCCCAGTCTTGAGCCGAAGGAACGTCGGGATGGTCAGGACAGTGTGCTGCTGAGTCTGTGAATCAGGTTCTTGCTGTTGTTGGAGAATAGCGAGAGCAGTTTCGTCATGAGAGGAGCTTCGTGTAGATACACGGGTCGATGCTCGTCCAGTGGCAGGGTCGATGCAGTGGATGACTTGGGACGATGAGCCACGATGACTGTCGCTCGCATCTCCATCATCTCCGATGGACGTAAGCGACCTTCGACGAGAACGGTCGCGCGGTATGGCATTATGGGGGTTGCTGCCGCGCCGAACGCTACTCACTGGAATAGTGACCTGGATCGGCCGGTTTAGGCTGTCTTTTGCTTTCTCAAAGAAACGTTGCCGGAGCTCCTTCTGTTGTTGCTCACGACAATCCGAGATCCTCGCGTTCAGCTTGTCGAGCTGGCTGCAGAGCATTTGACTTCGGATCACGTCTTGCATGAAGCCATGACAGAACTCGTACTTGACCTTAAAAGAAGGTGGCCTGGACATGTTCGAATCGCTCGCAACCGACTTGAGCCCGGCAATGAATGTGTCGATACGACGAATCATCGCGAGTCGTTCGAGATCCTCGAGGTCCTGTTGGAAGCGGCCAAGATGCGCTTTGATTGGACTGGACCCTCGTAATAGTTCTTCTTCAAACACTGAGCCAATGACACTGGCAGTCTTCATGAGCATGCGCTGTGATACTGTCAACTGATCGAGTAATGTAGTCAAAACACTCTTCACAGTCTTCGGCGGTCGCAGAGCTATGCGATTCTTCAATGACGACGGCTGCTGTGACTGCTTCGGCGGTTGATGTTCAGGATGGAAGATCGATCGCATGCTACGCTTGTGCTTGGTTCCTGAGCTGCCTGCACCTAAGTTACCAAATGCTCCAGATGCGATCGCACTAGCAGCAGCGGCAAGACTTCGATCCGAGCTTGGGCGTCGCGTGGACGACAAGGTGTAGCAGCTACTGCAGTGGCGAACTGGATCACCACTGCTTCCAGGTAATTTCCTGTTGGGAGCAAAGCAAGTCAGATTGTAATTCCACAGGTCCTTGACATGCACTGCACATACTTTCGGCATGCCTTTGGCGTGCACGGTCCGCAGAAAATATATCCGCAGCTCTTACAACGATGACGCTCTTTGCTGTGTGCGAACTTCGTATAGCAATGGAAGCAGAAGTGAGCGCTACTCTTGTCTCCCCAAGCCTCTTGAACTTGAAGGTAGCATCGATATCGGCTCTCATCAACCTTGATCTGTTCAAAGATGCTTGTTAGTCCCACCCTCGTGAGGGTTGAAGAATGTACAGACTTACCACTTGCTGTTGTAGCATCTCACCAATAATTTCGTGCAAGAACAGTGGGTTGCCTTGTGATCGCGAGATCAATATAGTCACCAGCTCACTTGGAATAACCTGAACTTTCAGAATCTGCAATGCCAGCTGGTGGATCTCCGTAGGGCCAAGCGGCTCCATGGCAACAGCAACCGACGGGCGCATGCGCTTGAGGACACGCAGTCGCTTCCTAAATGAAGAGCTCTGTGTGTGCTCTGATAGCGACATACTTGGCGGTCTTGTGCCAATAACCACCATACAGTTGGTGAAGTACTTCGCAATAATGGTTGCAAGTACCCAAGACTTTTCATCCATGAACATGGCGTTGTCGAGGCAGAAAACCGTTACCTTCTCCCGTGACATTGCATGAAGAGCACACAGCAGCAAGATCCCGCTGAGGTCTAGCTCCGTAGGCTTCCACTCGCTTTCACGTTGTTGCTGCTTCAACTCTGATCTAGCCACAGACCCCGCAGCTTCATCCGATGATGAAGAAGATTCTGGGTGCTCGGTTGCTTGGTCGGCTCCTGCAAGTTTTGCAGCATTATCGTCACTGTCGCGGCGACCACTTGCTAGATCCATCTCTAGCAAACCCAAGAACCATGATGCGATGTCTTCTTCCTTGACATGTATCTTCGATGGACTCG
>KE463924.1:5811-19888 GCA_000387445.2 Pythium aphanidermatum DAOM BR444 | reverse complement strand
CGTGCACAAACAGATACTTGTTCAAGAGCCTCCATCATCGTTGTTGCTACCGACTCGCTCACTGTGCCGAAACTCCAACGTGCTCGTTCTGTTGTTCTCTGATGGCTCTTCGTCTATATGCTCTTCAAAATTCGTGTCAAGAATGTTGTTGAGCAGGTAAGCATACCTCACGAGTGTTGTATTTGGCGCGGCACCTTCACGAATCTTTCTCCTCACATACGTTGCAATGCGACGTCGACGTTCAGCTTCGCGTGCGAAGTCGTTTGCCTGGAGGTTGTGCATGGTCGATGCTTCCTGACTTAGAATGTTGCTTGACGAGTCGGAATACCCTTCCAGCGCGCATTTCGAAATGATCTCTGCCCAAACTGCATATGGTTTGCGCGTGGCGAACGAAGACGCTGTGCCCATACAAACGTTGTAGCACCCGGCCTCCGGTGACGCCATCAAAGCTGTACGGAGCAGAACTGTCTTCCCCACACCAATATCGCCTTCGAGAATGAACGACCCACCGTTCGAAAATCGGTTGAGGTGCGAGCACGTTTGCAGCAGCATCTCACGGATCTTGTGGAAGGAATCGCTTTCGATAATTGACGGGGCGTTCGCAGCTTGCTTTTCAGCTCTTAACGAAATTCGACGTTGAGCATCGCGAACTTGAACGCGATGCATGTTCTCCATCACATTTGGAATAGGCGTTGCCCGCATTGCTCCACCACCACCACTTGTCGGGGACACAGGTAACACTGGTGCTACCGGAGCCGCGCCCGATTCACCGGACACAGCATTTCGTCTTGCACCGACGGATCTTGTTGACGACAAGTGATACTCCAAGAGAATCGACATACGGGGATACGGGCGATGGATCTTAATACTGTCATTCTTGCCCTTCACGAAAATCTCAGGTCGCTCTTCGAAGTGAAGCACATCGTGTGTATACAGCTTCGTTGCCTCATCTGTGATTACACCACCTTTTTCTGACTTGGCCTTCTGCATGAGTCGCGCAGACAGATTCACGATGTCACCTAGCACTGTGTACTCTCGGCGGTTACCTTGGTGGCCAACAACACCACAAAGCGCTACTCCAGTTGTAATCCCAACCGATGCCTTGAGGCCCATCGAGCCAAGAGCAGCGCAAATGGCAAGAGACGAAAGAATGCCTCGAATTGGATCGTTCTCATGAGTCACTGGTGGGAGACCGAATGCAGCAATCACAGTGCTGCCCTTGTCATCGACTAGAAACTTGTTAATTGTACCTTCGTACTCGTAAATGCACTTTTGTACAATCTGAAATGCGTCCTGTAGGCGTTGAAGGCCACGCATGTCGAGCATTTTCGCGAGATCTTCCTCGCTGAATCCAACATTGATAAATAACACAGTCACATCACGAAGCTCCGAGCCCCAGAACTCGTCATGTGCATCCAAATATGGCCAAACAGCCCGTGAAACGTATTGCTTCATACGCTCGTGTAAGTGCGGGTCATCTCTGGTGAATGATGGACGTCTTGACGCGAGCTTAATCGGTAACTGCACGTCCTTGACTTTCTGATAGGGGCTGTTTATCCGCACAGGCTCTCCAACGAAGAATTTGCTCACCATTTTCCAGGCCTGGGGGGAACAGATGACTTGCCCGGCCTCCGCTTGGTGTTCTGCGGCGAAGGCCTGCTCTAGTGCTGGGCCCACGGCGATGTATTCCATTCGTGCAGTCGCTCCATCGCTTACTCCTCCCAAGTGAGCGATTGTCGCCCCACCGATGCCAATCCCCATCTTAACACTGAGTACAACACCAGGGGCGAGCTCAGCTTTGTGAAGATGCGATTGGATACGAAGCGCACATTGAATACACCGACGCAGTAGCGACTCGAGTGTGTCTTCCTTGTTCTCTGGCCAAAAAATGAGCATGGCATCCCCCGCAAACTTAAGACATCACCACCGGCACTCGACACGAGCCGCAGCAGCTGCTCAAAGTACGAGTTGAGGTGGCGTCCAAGGAACTCGGCGCCGACCGGCCCACGCGCTGCCAGGGACTCGGTCATGGCGGTGAATCCAGACACGTCTGCGAACATGCTGACGACGGTTGTCTGATGGGTGTCGGGCACACGCAGTGCATCCTGCATCTCGAGATGCCGCCGCACGACAGCAGGGAGGTATGCCGATAGTCGCTGGTCGAGTTCCTTGCGTAGAAGCCCACTTGATACTTCATCATGTTGATCGGCCGTGTTGTTGTTTGTGGGCATGGATTCAATGTGCTGCGGGGGGAAACCCACGTGGAAACTGAGCGTCGATGTCATGGTGGCGGCAGCCTGCGGACTGCGAGCCGAGGTTGTTGCGATCGATGACGACGCCGCGCACTTTGAAGGGGACGACGACAGCGCGAGCGCGAGCGATGCCGTCGGGGTAGGCGTGGACGATCCTGATCCGCGTCGCGAGAGGGCGAAGTCGCGTGGCCACGAGACGCCAGAGGGCGGCGAAGCGGCACGAATTGACTGCGTGCAGTAGTCAGCACGACGTGGTGGTGGTGGAGGCGTAGTGGCGCTCATCCTCCGCTCTTTAGACGACCGAGACCGGTGGAGGGAGCGCGAGGATGTGTCGGTGCTCTCTGTACAGAACTGGTTCCTGCTGATCGATAGTCGACCGTGCAGATGGAAGGATCAATGGAAGGAAATGCGTCCTCCTAAATGTTACGGCAACCCTCGACGACCCCGACGGAGTCTGCGGGTCAAACGCGAAATGACACGAGTCGCCACGACCCGCGTGGGCGTCTCGCTGGGCCGCTCTGTCGCGGCGCGTTCGAGTCGCGTTCCGCTGTTCCGAGCGACGTGAACAGGGCGAGGAAGAGCGGCGCGTGCATGCCCCAGGCGGCGGCTCCATTTACGAGCAACGATTTACGAGGGGGTTTCCGCGCTTTTTTTAGAAGAAAACTCGCCGCTTCGGGATGCCCATGTATGCGTTTCCAGAGGGATTCGACACCTAGGCAGGGGTACTATTCCAAAACCCTGTGATACTGCATACACGCGGGGACATCTCATCCGCCCCCCGTCATGTTGGTCAGGATCTGAACGAGATGCATGGAAGCTGGAAGAACGGATCTGGCCACAGAGCGGGAAGGCACGGCAACTGCGCAGTCCGTCTCCCCTCTCTGGTTCGCGGGTCGCCACATGCAGGCGTCGACCGGCTTCAAGCAGCCATCGAGATGCGTTTAAACGCTGTCGATGGCGCGACCCACACGGCACACATGTTGTCAGGACGTGGACGTGGAAGGATTTGCGGCCAGAGCCAGGATGGTCGAAGCTCTGAACTCATGCACGGCAGGCGCCCAGTGACATGAGCGCGCATCCATTGGCAATGCTAATGGGACTGTGCTACGTGTACACCTGATGATTCAAGACGCGCATCAATGCAGAGACGTGCTTAACTTAAAATGCGCCGCAACTAGTGGGGTTCCGTCGAGGTACGCCAGGCGGAGATCTCGTTCTTGGATTCTTGCGACGGCCCTACGTGCTCGTGCTCGTACGCGTACCGAATGCGGCACCCACTAACACCACAGTCGAAAGCCGGCTCTTCATCGGCCGAGTCCCCACGCTTAATTGACGTAGCGCGCTTCAGTGCCTCGAACCCGTTGAGAGGTGGCTTGTCCTGGCGAGTCGCCTCGAGCACATTGCACATCGTGAGCCACGGCACGAGGTGCGCCTCCCAAAGAATAGAAGCGTTCGTAGCCAAGTCCTTCTCTTGAATCGTTGTTGCGTCAACACGCTGGGCATGGCGGAATGCCACAATGGTTGGCGAGGTCGTTAGGCGCAGCTGGCGCAGGGCCTCGTCATCGCTAGAGCTGTTACTACTGGTCGAAATGGAGTAGAACTTGGTTCCTAGGAACCGACTGGCGACAGCGAGCATTTCCTTGAGCATCTCATGCACTGAGCTATTGTCGAGACGCGAGGAGCGCACGAACACCACGCGTGGGATGTCCACATTGGTCTGGAGCTCCTTCGTGAATGATGCGAAGTCCGATTCGAGAATGATACCGTAGCCGTCCGCGGCGTTCTTTGCTCTCATCTCAAACTGTGCCGCCAGTTCCTGTCTCCGCGAGGCCATGGCGTCTTCAAAGTCGTCATCGAGATCGAAGTCGGAGTCATCCGACTCGTCAATGTCGAGCTGCCTCAGCTTTTCCGCAATAGCTGCAGCCGTCGAGGCAGCCTGAGCTTGCGCATTCTTGTTGGTCGTCACAGATGGGACTTCAGGGGGCGGTAGAACAACTTGCTGGCGCATACGCACATTCTGCGTGGACGGATCGTGCTCCGTGAGCACGCGCTTGAGTTCCATGGCCTTGTTGTAGGCGCGTTGGTCCTTCTCGCAGCACGACATCAGCGTTGGGTCGTTCATCAGTGCCATGTCGTCATACTCGTCGTGCTCATGGTCATGGTGATGGTGATGGTCTCCATCTCCACAGCATCCGCCTTCCGTCGCCATCACTCACTCGCTCCCTCAGCAGCTTCCAGAACACGACCGCCTCCATGCATCCATGGTGGTCGCAGCACGAACAGCTCAGTGTTTCTCTCTTAAGTACGATATCCAATTCACTCGTACTTTATCGAAGCGCTCGGTCACAAGGCGACGTCACACAGGCTCTTTGTTCTTCTCGTTTATACCTTTTCCCCTCTCTCCTCAGTTCCACCTACTCGTATTCTCGCAAAAATACAAACCGCATCATTAACCTCCAACATAATAAAACCGGCCCACTGGGCCGCACACCGTCTCTCCCACTTGTAATTGGCTATATATCCGCATCTCCCCTTCCCATTGCTAGAAAAGCATACTGGCTGGCCCGCCCACCACCACCAAAAGAACCCCAAAGAGTGACCCACGGCTTCCTCCGATTACGGTCTCCAAGAGCTACGGCGGCCAATCGCGTCCACTCCATTGACTCCACTCGCGAGGAAGAGCCGCCCGCCCCACCTCGTCCTCAGCAGCATGCCGTCGGCCACGCGCGGACTGCTGCGCCTCGCGTCCGCCAGGGCGCAGGCCCGTCGGGTGTCTCTGCGATCGGGCAGTGTGCTCGCTAGTAACAGCCCGAACCAGCGCCGATGGAAGAGCTCGTTGCCGTCGTCGGCGCCCATTGGCGCATCAAGTGAGCATGTGCTACCCACCAATGACTTCGGCAATGTGCTGGAGATTGCCGACTGGGCCAAGCATGCGTACACGATGGAGCCACGCCCGACGCTCACGACAAGTGTGCAGGAACGCTTCCAGCTGCTCGAGACCGAAGCACCCGAGCTCGCAGCAGCCGAAGTCTCGTACAACCGCTCGCACATCTCGGATGCCGACGTCGACAAGTGGCTCGAAAACTTTGAGATCCCAGCGGAGCAGCTCGCCAAGTGCACGAACCCAGAAGAAGTGCAGGAGCTGCGTCGCCTGTACGCTCGCCAGCTGCGACTGGAGTGCTCGATCTATGAGATGGCGATCCGTAAGCGCGAGGCATCGCTGCTGAACGTGAACCGCCTTGGTCTGACGTCGAACACGAATGCCGCGAAGAGTCTCATTCTCAACTGGATGGTGCCTGCCACCGAGTTCATTGAGGCGGAACAGAAGAAGCTTCGAGAGAGTAAGCACTCGCTCGACAGCAACACGTACGGACCTGCGTTCCTTATGCTCAAGCCAGAGGTGCTCGCTGCGACTGGTATGAACATCATGCTGAACCAGTGCCTCATGGAAACGCGTGGTACCAAGTTCATCAAGGTCGCGCTTGCGATGGGCAAGGCCGTGCAGGAGGAAATCATTGACCAGAAGGAGAAGCGTGGTGACCGCTATCTCCTGAAGCTCGAACAGGATCTCTCCAGTGAGTTCCTTCGTGTCAAGGTGCGCGAGTACCATGACGATGTCGGTCTCTGGGACAAGCGTGTCAACCTGAAGGTGGGTGCGGCGCTCATTGACTGCATCCAGCGCTCGTGCTTCGTTCCTGAGGGTCTCATGGAAGGCGAGGCGAAGGGCTCAACCGCCCCAGCATTTCTCCACGACTACGTTTTCGAACGCAACCGCCGTGCTGGCGTGATCAAGGTTGACAAGCGTATCTTGGACACTGTCCTGAGCACGAGCCCAAGCGCCAACGTGCTGCCATGGACGGCTCGTTACCTGCCGATGCTTGTTCCTCCAAAGAAGTGGGAGGGTGTTTCAAACGGCGGCTACTTGCGTCTCCACACCAAGATTCTGCGTCAGCGTGATTCAGCGTGGCAGATGGAGTGTGTGAAGCGTGGCGAAATGGACGAGCTGCTCAAGTCGCTGAACCTGTTGGCCGATGTCCCATGGGTGATCAACAAGGAAGTGCTCGATGTCGTGCTCAAGGTCTGGGAGGCTGGTGGAGGTTTCGGTGATCTACCACAGCGTGAGAACCTCGAGCTTCCTGAGTGGAAGGAAGAGTACGAGACCGACAAGGCGTTGAAGGTGCAGTACGACAAGATGGTCCGCAAGGTGAGTTCCAATTCCTGAATGAGTTTACATATCTTCACGCACCAGAATCAAGCCCGAGCAATCGCATATCTACGTTGCTTGGGTTCAAACTGGCGGCAAGAGTGACCCCATACCTCCATCCTCCTTCACAAGAGGTTGTAGTGGCTGGTTTGTCTCGGTTATCGTCGCTTTGGTCCCTGTTCCAGCCCGCGGTTGGGCAGCATATCGCATGACCAAAGCGCCCGAGCAGATTGCCGACAGTTCCTACACTCCTGTATGTTGTAGTGTAGGCTTATCGAACTGGATGTCTCACTTTTCCGGTTGCTCGTTGTACAGATTCAACAGCGTAACCAGGAACTGCACTCCCTGCGATGTGATACTCTCTACAAGCTCCAGGTCGCGGAAGAGTTCAAGGATGAAAAGGCTCTGTACTACCCATACAACATGGACTTCCGTGGCCGCGTGTACCCACTGCCACCCAACTTGAACCACCTTGGCTCGGATCTGTCGCGTAGTCTGCTGGTCTTCCGTGACAAGAAACCACTCGGCAAGACGGGCATGCGATGGCTGAAGATCCACCTGGCGAACGTGTTCGGTGTTGACAAGTGTTCGTTTGATGACCGTGTTGCCTTCACGGAAGCCAATCTGGATAAGGTGATTGCCTCAGCGCGTGATCCTCTTGGCAACGGCGAAGGATGCGACTGGTGGAAGGAAGCCGACTACCCGTTCCTCGCGCTTGGTGTATGCTTTGAACTGAAGCGTGCACTCGAGTCGCCTAACCCAGAAGAGTACATGTCGAACCTGCCTGTGCACCAGGATGGTTCGTGCAACGGTCTGCAGCACTACGCCGCCCTCGGTCGCGACCTGAGCGGTGGTGAGCAGGTCAACCTCGTGCCAGCGCCGAAACCAAGCGACGTCTACACTGGTGTCGCCACGCAAGTCATGCACAAGGTTGAGCAGGACGCTGCGATGGAGATCCCCGAGTACATCCCGCCAATGGAGGACTTTAACGACAAGGACAGTCCCGAGGAGCGTCAGCGTAAGCAGGATATCCGCGATTTGTGGGCCAAGAAGCGCCGCAAGAAGTACGCGCAGTTCCTGCTCGGTACCATCTCGCGTAAGGTTGTGAAGCAGACGGTGATGACCAGTGTGTACGGTGTGACGTACATTGGTGCCCGTAAGCAGATCTCGGCGCGTCTTGAAGAAGTGTTCATGGAGAAGGGCCAGTTGATGGACTCGAAGCTCGAAGATCAGATCTATCACGCATCGTGTTACGCCGCTGAGGTGACGATGGAGTCGATGGGTGACTTGTTCACATCGGCTCGTAACATTATGGAGTGGCTCGGCGACTGCGCTTCCAAGGTGGCTGCCAGCGGCCAGGCGATGTCGTGGATTACTCCTCTTGGTCTGCCTGTGGTGCAGCCGTACCGCAAGACGGGCACACAACAGGTCCGTACTAAGGTGCAGCACGTGCTGCTTGTGCTGAGTGAGCAGCTACCAGTCAGCAACGGCCGTCAGAAGTCGGCGTTCCCTCCGAACTTTGTGCACTCGCTCGACTCGACACATATGCTCATGACGGCTCGGCAGTGTCTGGAAGATGACAAAATCGCATTCGCTGCTGTCCACGACAGTTACTGGACCCACGCGAGTACAGTGGAGATCATGAACCGCCGTCTGCGCGAGCAGTTCGTGAATCTGTATCAGCAGCCTCTGCTCGAGAACCTACAGGATGAGCTGCGTCTCCGTTTCCCACACACCAAGTTCAAGCAACTGCCAAAGACGGGCGACTTGGACCTGCGCGTCGTGTTGAACAGCCCTTACTTCTTCAACTAGGGAAGTCGTCAGCATCGATCCGCGCCTCCCAAGTTTTTGTAATTTAACTTTAGATACAACCACTGCAATCAATCGAACGCTTCACACTGCTTGTGGATAATAAAAAGTAGACTTGTCACCAGTATCTTCCATCTCCCACACCTTCAGCTCTCTCCATGAAGTTTAGGAGCTGCCATGATGATACATGTAATGGACCACGACCACACTGTTAGACGCTCTACTAGGATTCATTTTTTGCGTTTTACAAGTCTAGGTTCGCCACGAGGTGACTTCTACGGTGTGCATGAGACTCCGACTTTCATATTTAGTGCGAAGCGAAGTTCTTGATCACGGCCTTTCGGTACTGGCGCGTGCGGTTGAGGTCATCGTCTTTGATCGAGTCCACGACCGAGAGCTCACCACGCAGGTCCGTTTCCATCTTGGTCTTCAGTTCTGCACCGGAGAAGCCCTTGCCCATGAGGTAGGCGAGCTTCGACACAGTCGCCTCAATCGTCATATCAAACGTCGTGATGACACCCATCTTGAGCAGCTTGACGCCGGCTGCGTACGTGTCCAGCTGTGTACGGCCCTGCACACACTGGGTAGTGATGCACACGGGAATCTCCGACTGGAGAGCACGCTCAATAAGCTTGAGGAAGCTGTCTCGGCGCAAAGGCGCATTGCCCGTGCCGTAGAGGGCGAACACAACAGCCTTACGGCCCTTGTTCGATGGCTTCTCGTTGTGGCGGTTGATGTACGCTTCAATGCATTCGTCGTCGAACCCAGGCACGAGGTGGAAGACACAGATGTTGGTGGAGAGGTTCGTGAAGACGCTGAAGCGGCGGCGTGGGTATGGCAGGATCAGGGCCTGATCAACCGTGGTCTCGACACCCGTGGAGGCGAGAACAGGGAAGTTGGGTGAGTGGAACGCGTCCACCGACATGTTGGCGATCTTGGTCGTGCGGTTGCCACGCAGCAGCTTGTCGTTCGAGTAGATGCACACCTCCGGGATGGTCAAGTTGGCAGCGCACATGACCGACATAATGAGGTTGCGGCGTGCATCACTGTGTGGGAAGTGGAGAGGGATCATCGCGCCGGACAACACGACAGGCTTGCCCAGGTACTCGAGCATGAACGAAAGCGCCGACGCCGTGTAGGCCATTGTGTCCGTGCCCTGGAGGACGACGAAGCCGTCGTAGTCCCAGTACTTGGCCTCGATTTCGAGCGCGATACGGCCCCAGTCCTCTGGCGTCATGTCGGACGAGTCAATCGGGTGCTCCCACTCCGACACAGTCACGATTGGCATGTTCTCGAACTGGAACTCGTCCATCTCGCTGATCTTCTTGGCGAGGAAGCCATTGGTCGGGTGCAGCACGCCATGTTCGTCCGGCACCATGCCGAACGTACCACCCGTGTAGATGATCAGACACTTGGCGCGTTCCTGAGCGCCAACGCCCGTCACGAGTGTGTGAGGCGTACCGCACGATGGTCCATTCGAGGGCGTGATCGGCACAGCAATCGGGTCAACGCTGGCTGTGGGCCCCACAGATACGTTGCTGAGGCGGTGGCGGAGGTCCTTGGTGCCGGGCTCCGCAGCGACTGGCGACTTGGCGGCACTAGCGACCACGGCGTCGACGCCACGCGGCTCCTGCTTGTCGGACATGAGGGTCGGAGGAGGAGGAAGAAGAGGAAGAGGGAGGCGACGAGATGGATTCTGGTCTCCGCTCGCCACTGCTCCCAAGTCCGTCTACAGAACTGCAACCTGCGACGGGAGCCAGTAACGAGGCAGGCTGCCTGCCACGCACACACACCAGCGCACCCAGAGACAGTCACGCGGTCGAGGGGCTCGCGCAAACACTCACGCAGGGCAGAGCACCGCCGCTTGGCAATGGGGATGCGCAATGAGGGGCGCCGGCTGGTGGTCCGAATGGCGCCGATGGTAGGTGACGCGGCAGGCATGGCACCCAACTTCAACAGGTTTTTAAGGTGGATTAAACCTAGCCGAAGAAGGTGGAAAGAGTGCTTTCAAAACACGGTGTAGTTGAAGATTTGTGGTGTGGTTATTGAAATAGAGAGTGATGGTCTGGTCGGAGGGTGTGTCGGGTCGCGTGCAACTTCAAGATGGATACAGGACGTGGATGACGGAAATTTAAAACTCGTGGCGTGGAAGACACGACATGGAAGTGCAGACATCAGGCCACGCTGGCAGGCAGGATGACACCTGATGACACCTGCCAAATTGCAGGTGTCATCAGTGCAGAGTCGACGTCAGCGGAAGTAAGGCAGTCTGACCTGTGCACGGCGGTGAGGGCACGAAATGATGCGGGATGCGAGTACTGTACTGCTACTACGTTGTCATTGAGTGGGTCAAGATGAAAAATATCCGCACATGAGCATTCATCAGTGGACCCCCATGAAGAGACCATGGCTTCAACAGTATACGTAGGATGTGACTTGCCTAACATATCATGTGCCCGCTTCCCCTCTCGACCTGTTCCCATCAAGGATCCACACTTGCCCTATTCCCAAACAGTCAGACATCGATGCGTGAGTGGTGCGTCACAGCGACGACTGACGACCCTGTGACCAGAACGGTTCTCCTCTGGTCGCCAACACGACAGAACACTCTGGACATCTGGTGCTCGCGGTGCGAAATTTTCGCTGGCGGCTGCCCATCATGTCGTGTCTTTGGTTCCGCGACCACCACACTGCCTACGGTACTGTCCCGCTCTGTGGAACGGTTCCGGGCGTGACGTTGATGGACAGATCCATCTACTGTAGTGCCGCTCGGGATTTCTGGTGCAGTGCTCCGGATCGCTCATTCCAACATCTTCCAAGTGGAAGCAACTACCTCCCAACCAACCAACCCATCCAGCTTCGGAGCTCAACCACTATGAAGTGGATCGGCATTCTCGCGCTCTCGGGTGCGATCTACGCATCTTCGGCCTTTGCGCAAAGCCACATTCGATGCCAATCGAACATCGGTGGTCCATGTGGCGATGCCTCACGCCCGCGCGAGATGAACTGCTGCGATTACGGCTACTGCCAGCCGTGGAACTCTGGTTACTATCAGTGCCTTGAGAAACCTGGCAAGTGCCCGACCCAAGAAACCGATATCGACTACTACGGTAACGACATCAAGACCATCTACGGTCTCCAGCCCTACCAGTGCTGTGACGAGTGTGCCAAGACTGCGAACTGCAAGGCCTACACGTTCGTTAACGAGAACCCCGATGGCAAGACCACATGCTACCTCAAGTCATCGACGGACGGCCGTAAGGAGAAAAAGGGCGCCGTCTCAGGTGCACTCGCGACGATGCCTCCGCCAGAGAACTGTCCAGTCCAGGAATATGGCATTGACTACTACGGCAACGACATCAAGACGGTGTTTAGCCTCTCTCAGGGCGACTGCTGCAATGAGTGCGGCAAAACGCCAAACTGCGCCGCGTATACTTACGTTGAACGCGGTGCTGATGGTCGCAGCGAGTGCTACCTGAAGACATCAGCACTCGGACGTCGTGATAAGAACGGAGTCATCTCCGGCAAACTCAAGAACCCACCACCACCGGCCAAGTGCCCCAAGCAAGAGACTGATGTGGATTACTATGGCAACGATATCAGAACTCTCCAAGGCGTGACTGTCTCCCAGTGTTGCGATGCATGCTCCACTACCTCTGGCTGCACCGCTTACACATTTGTTGAGCAGAACGCAGATGGCAAGACGGCATGCTACCTCAAGTCCTCTACAGGAGGCCGAACTCCAAAGACAGGAGCTGTCTCGGGCGAGCTCGCCTGTCCAACAACGTTGATGGGCCAGTGTGGCTCGAGTGCGACCGGCCCGCTTTGCTGCCCGGAAGGTGCGTTCTGCCAGCCATGGAACCCAGGCTACTACCAGTGCATTTCCAAGCCCGAGAACGCCAAGTGCCCTACCGTCGTGAGTGGCGTGGACTTCTACGGTGGCGATCTCGAAGTTCGCTACGGTCTGCTGCCAGACTCGTGCTGTGATGCATGCTTCAACAACAAGGACTGTCATGTCTTCACCTTCATCAACTACAACCCAGATGGTAAGTCGGCCTGCTACCTCAAGAGCCGTCTCGTCGAACAGCGTGCCAACCCAGCCGCCGTCTCAGGCTACAAGATCAAGCAGTAAAACGCGTCCATCTTGCTCCATTCAGTCCATGGAAACCTCTCCACAAAACGAACAAACATTCACAAAAATTAAACATTCATTTTGAGAGGTTACTAATCCCCTTTTGATCTACGGACCTGCCATCATGTAGACCGCGACGTATTCTTCATTAGAGGTTTTCAAAACGTGTACTAGTACCGCACAAGACAGAACAAAACGAAGAGCTCCGCTTCTTCAACCTGCTCATTTGCGATCTCGACCTGGACCCAAATGGACCGTCGTCACTACGTCGAAGCGTTCGCTGTGGACACCGCGCGCCGTCGCGCCGACTTCCTGGACAAGATTGAGGCGCTGTACGTCATGCATGTGGTGTCTGCGTCGTTAAGACCATCTATGTAATGATGTGGTCACAGTCGGAGTTTGCTGAGAGACGCGTCGCTAGACGCCATTGTGTTGAGCTATGCGCACAACTTTGCGTGGCTCACAGGCGGTGCGCGGAGCTTCATCAACATGGCCAGCGAATGTAGGTGACGTTCTCACTGAAAAAAAGGGACCGAAAACTGACGTTGTTGGTGCCATCAGTGGGCGTCGGGTCGATCTACGTTGACGCGAACCAGGTTGTACTCCTCACAAACGAGATCGAAGGTCACCGACTCATCAACGAGGAGTTTGACGGCCTCCAGGGCGATATTAAGGTAAGTGAGTAGCGGTGTCTATGCTGTTTGTGTGAGGGAGAGCTTACAAAGAGTTCGTCAACACAGCTCCATGAGGACCCATGGTACGAGCAGCCTCAAGCACTGGAGGTAGCACGTCGACTTGCAAACGGCGGTGAACGGATTGCAATCGATACGGGTGATGCAGAAGTAGAAGCGAAGGTCGGCCTTCTCCGAGCGTCGCTCACGAAATACGAGCAGGAGCTGTATCGGGAGCTGGGGAAAGATTGCGGCGAGATCATCGGGGACATCTCGCGCACCATCCGACCCAGTATGAGCGAGTGGGACGTTGCAAGTGACCTCAGCGCGCGATGCTGGTCGCGTGGGATCACGCCCGTCGTGATTCTGACGGCAGCCGACGAGCGTGTGGACAAGATCCGCCATCCTCTACCGACGAACAAGCGCATTAAGAACAAGGTCATGATCGTACTCTGCGGTCGACGTGCTGGCCTCGTGCTTTCATGCACGCGGATCGTATACGTCACCACGTCACCAGGCGAAGCTGTGCCAGAGGACCTCGTGCGTCGACACGAAGCTGCGACGTATGTGGACGCTGTGGCGATCGCATCCTCAGTGCCTGGTGCACGAGCCAACGAGATCTTTGCCAAGATCCAGGAGGCGTATGAGCAGCGCGGTTTTCCTGGTGAGTGGAAGCTGCACCACCAGGGCGGCTGTGCTGGATACAAGAGCCGAGAGTGGATTGCGAACCCGCGACTGAACTCGGTCGTCGAACTGAACCAGGGGTTCGCTTGGAACCCATCCGTGACGGGCACCAAGTCTGAGGACACGGTTCTGCTCATGGAAGACCCAGTAACCAAGCAGCGTGTTCATGAAGTCATCAGCGAGTCCCCCGACTGGCCAATGATCACACACAGTGTGCACGGCGTCACCATTAAGCGACCTGGCATTCTCCACATCGCCTACTGAGTTGAGTACTCAGCATTCTTGAATCACAGACACACAAACAAAAGCACTTGAATGAAGCAAG
>KE463923.1:61607-73426 GCA_000387445.2 Pythium aphanidermatum DAOM BR444 | reverse complement strand
AATGGACCAAGTCTGTGCGGTGGTCGACGAGTGCCTCTGGAGAAGCTGGTTCTTTTTCCCCGGTGCCGAGCGAGAGGTGATGTTCAAGGGTATGGTGCTTGCGCTCAAGAAGCATCCTGTGGACTTCGTCAAGGTGACTGTGCAGCCGACCAAGTTCAAGAAGACAGTGGTTGCCTCTTAAAGTACGACAATACAGTTCTTATTCGTTTAAGTGCGAATTGATATATTTGCTCGCGTGATAAGTCAAGAGAGCCAAGTTCTTGGCGTCGGAGACGGCACCCCATGCCCTGCCTTGTTCGTGGCAACGAGAGTGTTCTCGTCCACACCGACTTGATCTAGGAAGCTTTGAAAGACGCTCAAGCAGGGGTATCCCGTCCTCTGGGTTGGCGGGAGAGCTTCGAAAGCTTCACGCACGAGTCGGCCCCGTCATCGACCTTCTCCTTCCTCTTCTTGGACATCTTGGATCAAGTTTTGTGCTGTTGGAGTGCGCGTTGGACCAGATTGCATTTATTCGGTAATGGCTCGCGTGACTTGATTTTTGATGGGTGGTTATCCACACGAAAGGTCGCGGCCAACAGACGTCCAGCATGGTTTTAATTGGCCAAAACCCCATTCTTCTTAGCATTCCATTTCCTTACATCGTTTCGTTGGTGGAACACCATTGGCGGATACTGTCTTCTGTGAGCAACAGTCATTGGACAAATATATGATTGGAACCCTGCTGGACTGGAAAGAGTTATCCTACAATAAAAGCATCTCCACCGAGGGACTCAAAAAGGATCTCAGAGCTCAAAATACGATATATTACGAAATTGGCTTCCCCACCGCTATCCTCAAAACTGACTGTACCCATATCAATTACGAATATCGACCCCAAATCTGTCAGATTTGAGGCGACATTTGAGGCCGACACTTTACAGCTTTCACCGGCAAGTTTCACCGGAAAACAAGATGGTAGGCACATCGGCGACTGCTTCTAGTTCATCTCGCCAAGCGCGCGGACCGAACTGGGACCCTGGTGAAGACAAGTTCCTCGCTCGTGCATGGATCGCTGTCTCTACGAATGCGACAGTGGGAACAGATCAGAAGGTCGAGGTGTTCTGGGAAAAGGTTACCAAGCACTACAATACCATTCGTCCTCGCAGCCACAGCAAGTATGAAAGGAACCAGAGCTCGGTGATGAAACGATGGAAGCTGCTTCGCAACGCAGTTGGCAAGTTCTGTGGTTGCTTTGCATCCACCACTCAGTTGAATCAGAGTGGGAAAACTCCAGAAGACCAGGTGGAGGATGCGACGACTTTGTACGGCAAACTCTACGGTGAGTCGTTTGAACACGTGAGTGCGTGGAGGGAGCTCCGTGATGCTCCAAAGTGGAAGGATCTGCAGCGGGTATCGAACGCTCGCATTGGCAACCGAAAGCGATCAACAAGCAACGCAGAGCACGGACCACCGTCGATACAAGCTGAAGGTGTAGGCACCGAGAAGCCTGCACATCCACCAGGAGCCAAGGTTGCCAAACAGGAGAAATTGCAACATGTGAGCAGTCAGCGACTCGCAGATGCTGCGGTCGCAATGTCAAAAACAAGCGACAAGAAGGCTGAGATTGCAGCCGAGAAGTTGAACTTACTGAAAGAGCGCAAAGAAAACCGGATTCTATTCCAAAGCATTGACGGTCTAGATCCCATTTCATTGCGCATCTTGGAATTCAATAAGCAGCGTATCTTGCGTCGACTTGAATCTGTAGGTAGTAACATCATGGTGAGTGTGTAAAACGGTCTAAAGCTGTGCTTGTGTAAACAGGAAGCATCTGGAGATGGTGAGAGCGAAGACCCGAACGTGGAGAGTTGTGTGGATCAAGTTGTGTGAGGATCATCGCCATTGCGAGATTGCGTAGTTGTATTAGGAAGCTGCAATGAGTATCGTGACTAATTATCTATGCAAGGGCACGCTGTTTCCGTTCCACACGTAGACATGCTCAACAAGAGCAGCCATCAGATCCGCTTGCCGAGACTGTGATTGGATTTCGTACCTACGGTGAATGAAGTTTTGCAGAGCCAATTCCTGGGTGTGAGTGTGGTCCGCTGCTGCATTTCCTGTTGCTGGCTGGGTTCGGTCTGCTCGAGCAGTTGTGGTAACCCAGTCAAATCTTCAACAGTAGGATCCTCGGTATGATTGCATTCCACAATCATATTGTGGATAATGACGCATGCTTTGATCACGAGAAGCATGTCCTTAGCGTACCACATGCGGCTCGGGTAGTTCAAAATTCGAAACGTTGCTTGCAGAAATCGCTCCACATCTTTTCGTGCCCCTTCTTGCAACTTTGCGAACGTCTTCTCCATCGGGCTCACAGGGTTGGAGAGCGTTGGAACGAAACAGCTATACCTAGGGTAGATACCATCCACAAAATAGTAGAGCTGGTGGAATGTTTGTCGGCCGAGCGTGTAGGAGAACGAGTTGGAAATTTCCCCTCGTAGTACATGCTGGTTCAAAAGTGGGGAACGATCAATAACGTTTATGTCTAATGCCATGATAACGAGTTAGTGTCATCTCAAGAGCTCGGCTAACAGTGCAGCACGAACCATTGTTGGAACCAACTGTTCCGAAGTAGAAATGCCAAATCCAGAGGCGTTGGTCAGCTACCACCTCGAGAATGACAGTTGGTTTTCCCTCCTTCCCCTGTAGCTGTCCTGTTAACGGGGCAGGGCACAGCTCCCACCGCCAGTGCATACAGTTCAATGAGCCGAGGCAGCCAGGAAAGCCACGTGCTGCAGATGATTGAAGCTGGCGCTGGATATTCTCGATTGTCGGGTCGCGAAGATATGTGGCTCCAAGAGCCTCAACCACTGCGGAACAGAACTTCTTTGTGTACCGAATGATCGTACTCTCACCTGCTCGGACGTTCTCATCAAGCGAGTCAGCAGAGCAACCATTAGCCAGCATTCGTATTGCTGCAGTGCACTTTTGAATGGTCGATAGTCCAGGTTTGCCAAGCGCATCAAAATGTTGCTGGCGTTACTATTTGTGGCACTACAGCGAGGGATTTTTAACGTTTGTTCGGGATCATTTGAATCCAAGCGGACACGCATGAAATCGGATGAAGGTGACATGATTCTTTTAGGGAGATTTGACATATGCTGGCGTCAGTTATGATATCGAGAATGTGCGACTTCACTGCTACGTTGTGATCGATGGTATCGAGCAAAAGCACGATGGAACAGAAGCCGTGGCTTTTCAGGAGATTGTGTGCTACCATTGTTTACAGTCATTCGATTCAAACAAGAAGCGTGACGATACTGCACCGACAACTCAGACAGAGAGAATATTTCCCGAAAGCGTAAACAGAAGAACGACGAAGGCGCCACTTGGAAGCAGTGCAAAAAGGTGTTGAACAAGGTCGTCACGTTCACGAAGCATACCTCCCAGATGGGGCCGACTACACGGCGAACCCCTTGGCGAACCTTTCACAGCGTCTGTGCACACTGTACCATGACAATCATTCTTTCTCCTGACCAAAGCTTACAGCCAAGCTCAAAGACGTAGAGAGCTCGGTCAGAAATGATGTGGACAACACGTTTATGATATACAACCCCTGCCCCCTCAACCCCGGACCCTGAGAACGCCTGCGCATGAACCCTGGTTTTCGGCCTTCTGCCTGCGGAGCCAAGCGAGTTTGCACAGCAAAATTGAGCTGTACCTCGATTTTGAAGCCTAGCCGTCTGTAAATTAGTCTAGGTCAGGAGAAAGAATGATTGTCATGGTACAGTGTGCACAAACGCTGCGAAAGGTTCGCCAAGGGGTTCGACGTGTAGTCGGTCCCCTCCCAGATACAACTGCTTGGGTCCGATGAAGAAGAACATCTGGAGAACTCGACGACTACCAATACCTGTATTCACTGGATCTATACCGTTCTCAAATATAGAATCCAAGATTCACCTCAGCTCTCGGACAGGTCACTGGTATTAAACCCTTCATGTAGCAAAATGATGTAGAGGGCATTTGGAATAGTGGCTGGAACGTACTAGCAGAGAATGAACTGAATGTTGAAGCAAGTGGCGGACGTCCGGTTATTGGCCTGCCCCCTTCAATCACTGCGCCTGTACGCATGTCCGAAGTAGCAATGACAAGCCCCTGTTATCCTTGTTCTCCTTGCGTGACGGTACCACTTGCACCATGACTTCCCGCGATTGCTCACTATTTGCGGCGTGTTGCAGCTGACAGGTTACTCTTACTCCGCTTGGATGACCTCTTGGTAATACTTCCTCCAAAGACAGGAAACGCTTGAGACCAGTGTTAAACACTTCGCATGGGTTATTCGTCACAGCGAACCAGCCAGGAGAATAAAAACCTGCCACTTTGATAATTCGCTGTGAAGCGTTTGTTCTTCAAAGTGATCAGCGAACGTTTGGGTGCGAACTTTGCTGTCTCCCCTCCTGGAATCGCTTCACGGCGTCGGACCAACGATGCGGATGCGTTGCATGGAGATGGCGGCGCTTCTCCCGGTCTAAAAGCATCCCCATCAGTCGCTAGAACGTTTGGAGTTATTTGTTGCACGCCATTTCCTGGACGTCGAAGAACGCTTGTGTGCTCTGAGTGAAATGCATGTCCATGATAGATGTCATGATGCTCTTCTTGTCCACCGACGGGAGATGTCTCGTTTTCTTCCGAACGTTATAACGAACGTGAAAAAAACACATTAGTGCAGTGCTTTCCCTCAGTTCTGGGGCCTCGCGCACGCCATGTAATTGTGCACGCGAGCGACACGTGCGAGGCTACGGAAACACCGGCATACTCATATGTCGTCCAGGGACTGACGACGAATAATGCGACGAGCTGGTACAGTAGGGACGTGCTTGATCGGCGATGCCACACACGATAACGGGGTAACCGAGGTCACTGATCTTGAATGTCGCGTCAGCATGTACCATACGGTGATAGTCTGCTGAGGCGTACAACAACGCGTTCGCTAATAGCCGCTTCGATGTAACCCCCACAATGAACGGATTATCGTCACCGCCGCTACCAACATACGGATATCCATCAATATCGAGCTCGTCGCCGAACAAAAACGCTTGATTTTGATCACTGCCGACGGAATCAAGAGACCGCTCTCGCACTAGTTCGCGGATTGCCTTGTGAGTATTCTTGGCGCCTCCTTCGCGTCGGTTACGTTTGCGGTAGCCGTAGAGTTGTAACAGTGTAGGTCACCCTCCCTCGGGCTTCGATATGTTCGCTTGCACCTTCATGTCCGCCAAGGTCACTCGAGGAGGGACTAAAAGCTGACGTCCTATGGTACGATTGCTTTTCTCACATGTTTGTAACAAGTTTTCACCGCCTTTTAATCCTAGTCATGACGTCAGCCAACACACTGCGTCCTACACTAAACGCCCATCCGATGAGCTCTTGATCACGCATGCTGAGTTCGCTACAACAGTTTGAGAGGGACATGGCCTACGTGTCTGAGCGAAATCATCAACGTTGATGAAACTGCGGCCTACGCGAACCAGCCCCCTACTCGTTTCTATGCGGAGAGTGGAGGCTCAGCCAAGCTCAACACCACGCTGGAAGCATAATCGTTCCCCTCCCCACCAACGTCACATCAGTGTGCCAACCACTTGACGTCGGTAGTAGTCCACACGAGTGTAACGCAATGGACGTCAACTACCTCAGTCAGTTGGCGTGAAATGCCCCGTAAAAAAGCGAATGAGGTCACTGTGGTTGCGAGAGTCCCATACATCCAAGACTGCGACAGACAAGCGCATCGGCATGATCAAACACACATTCACTGGCTGGGAGAGTCTCGATTCTGAAGTCATGCGTGAGAGCCAACCAAACTCGTCAAAGGAGCTTCGATAGGCGTTTGGCCAGCAGGATCTTCAGTGCCTTATACCAATGCTCGTGTTATGTTTACTTTGAGATATAAGACAATAGTTTTCTTCCTTGGTCACACGCACAAGCACAATGGATCCTCAAAACAGACACTTTGATTACGTGATAATGGCAAAGGAGGGTTCGAAGTTGTCAAGCTGCTGCTTCAGAGCGAGAGCTGATACGAAACATATGTTTCGTTGGGACAAACTATACAACCGTTGTTGATACTATCCAGTTCCTCGTCGAAGCGGTTCTAAACATAACCAATTTGAGCGCAGCGCATTGTTGTGGTCCACATTATGCGAGTGTAATCGAGAGATGTGAACCACTTCACTTGTGCATACGAGTGGCTGACAGCAGCAAACATGGAACCAAGCGCGACGAATGATGCCGAAATGGACACAGACTAAGTGGTGTCAAACAATGGTGAAAACGCTGAGAAAGATGTGGAAAGCGTTGACACATGCGGAGCAGAGAGGGCACGGCGTGCTCTGGGATCGAGCTTTTGTCCATGCATTTGTCCCGCCACTCTTGCTCATTAGTTTCTATCCACGCTACCATTACCGGTCCAGACACCACCTAAACAACATTATGCTAAGACCAATACACGTTTCAGAGCGGTGGCTCCGATACCTCATCGTCTTTTTGCGTTTCTATCATGTGTTTGAGTTGCCTGCTTGAGTTGTTGGCCGCAAGGTAGGATTCGCGACGCCCCTGGCCTCCCAGTGTCTTTTTCTTCTCTGAACCTTTATAGTTCATGATTTTATCGCTTTGCTGGATCCAAATGCGCAACGTGCGCACAGGTATTCTCTCCTCCTCTGCTACCGCCCTCACAGTAGACAGCTTCTCGGGCGCCACTCGTTTGTCGGCGATCGTGTAGATTTCGCGGCGTGCTGCGTTGTGTGGTTGGAGCATGGGGCCGAGAGTCGATGAGCCCCACATCCGACAACCAAATGGATTCGTGAAAATGGACGAGAAAATTGGGCGGGATCCGTCCCACTTTTCGCCGTGAGATTATGGAAGTCGAAGAAACGTGCCGCACAATCATGAATTTGCAAAGTGTTAGTAAAGTCATGTCTACGGTTGGGACGCAGCTAAACTACGACGTCCAGATAACAACGAACTTTGTCAGCTTCCTAACGCCGCCAGTAACCATGCATTCCATCTCGTGAAGGTGAGCCACAACCCGATCATTCTAAATCACACACTAACACTTCATGATGGCTGAATTCAGGTGTGTGAACTCAAGGCGTGGCCGATATTCTGTACGTGAGACGCAAACCAACGCGCTTGTTCGACTCCGTTGATGAGAATGAATTCCCAGCTGTCATTAAATTACCCCGAAGATGTATCGACGGAAAAACAAACCAAGGTGTACAGCGAGAATGAACAACGGGTGCCCAAGAAAGGCGGCGTCCAAGATGAAGATGATGAAAACAAAGAAACACGACAAATACGTCGTGCTAAACAGGTTGAGTTATGTTGTGTGATGTTCATGTCCAACACTGGTTGTGGGATTTTATATGTGAATTGATTCTGTGCCATGCCGGCCCCAGCAAGAAAACGGATTCTACTTCGGGATACATGTCACACACTGTATGTGTCAAGTGTACCAACTGATTAATTCAGATCGCAGTCAACCTTTATCAGGCCGAATTCAGAGCGTGTGTTGTGGTCTGACACCAAGGCGTCGGTTGTTTTCCTTTCGTGTGTTGCTCGAAACTTCCATTACGTATGGACTGGTAAGGAAGATAAGCATTCTGAATGCATGGTCTATTGTACCTTAGCTCTACTGTAGTCGTGGCAATTTGATGCAGAGGAGGGGAGGAAAAGAAGAGGAGTGAGGGGAATGGGGGAATGCCCCGTTCTTCTACATGCAGCATCGCGGCGTTGCTGGGCTCTGTGCGGGGCCTGTGCTGTTGGTATCGCGAACTTGAAGCTGATGGCAGAATTGACATCATAGTCAAGGTCCTGATGCTCACAAACAACTTCAGATACCGACTCGGTGTTTTTGCCACGAATCCGATGTATCTGGCTCGTGTGTATCATCGGGTCATCGGGTGTTGTGACACACGTGTCCACACAACTTGGGCAGATCGCCGGCACCGAGAGCACACGAGGTAGAAATCATCAATGCACACAAGTCATATCGACTGGGGTCCTGCACGCACATGTTGGGGTAAGAAAAGAATGATCACCCGCGTCACCCGTTTTGTTGCTATTACTCATGCTGCGTACTTCGACGAGCTGGTCTCCCTTCAGTCAGCTCGACAAGAAGGATAGCGTTCTCTCCCTGACTGAGTAAGAAATCGTAGTTCTTGACAGCTTCGCTCGAGCACCAATCATCATTTCAACTTGCTTGACTAAGGTAAGCAATCACATCTCGACTCAAAGGGTGATTGTGCACAATCATACCACGCCGAACGCCGAAGCTCGACACACCAAGACTAGTCATTGCATTGCACAACTTGAACGGCAAATCCAAAAGGACACCCGTAGTAGCGGAGATAACGACGAACAACGCCGCTCCTTCCTACAATATTTTCTCACGTTGCCACCATGTGTACACAAATACGTGCGCTGGAAATAGTCGAAGGCCTCATGTGGAAACTGGCACTCGTCTTCACGATCGCGTTCGCTGACCGTGGAAGCGTTGTTAGCATTGCTGATTTTGCTGGTGTCGGCGACAATCGTCTTTTCCATCGTCGTTCTGTGATGGGGGAGAGCGAGAGGGGTGAGAGTGCGGGGTAGTGAGGAGGTAAGGGGTGGTCACTGGTCAGTTCTCATATCTTTTCAGGAGAAGTATCATAATTTACCAAATGGAATTAATTGTGGTATCTTCCTCTCCGCTCGAAACCTGCCTTTGAATTCCTGGTCTCAATTAGCGCGGTTAGTATAACGTACAAATTCGATATGCAGTGACTAAGCTGACGATATAGACACGATCGTAATTGTGTATTTGGTGATAGACTGGTATTTGATTTGATACTCGTCCCAGCGTGATAATTTTCCATGAGGCATACAAGAAGAGGGGAAAATATTGTCGACGCGTAATATTTTTGGTGCGTAACCACCACTCTCTCTGCAGTTTTGATGGTCAAAGAACGCTTCTGATGTGCCATCTCCTCGTCAAGGCGGTATGATCTTATTTCAATTAGCTAGTGCCTTGACGTGCCGATTTCTCAGATTCACAATTTGTTGTTACAATCTCCGCCCCTGACTTCCAATCAGACTCGAACACTCGCCCATTCTCTCCAATTGGTTGGTCCTACTCGATCTATCCAAGGTCTCCTCTTCGTTTTTTTTCTTTTGCTCGTTGGCCCCAAATCAATCCCTCTCGCTTGCATTGTACCTTGGTTTTAAACACGTTCACGTTCTCCTATTGGGTGAAACATGCCATCTGGTAAGGTTAACTTTGGCTCGCATTTTCCACAGCGCAGGTCGCTTCCACTTGCCCATTTCCTCGTCAGCAGTGGCATCCCTCTCACCGGACTCCTCTCGCTGACGCCTCTCGAGCAGCAGCTTCATTCGCACGCCCTCGTTCCTCGGTCCTCCTGGCAGTTCGTTCAGACCTGCGACGTGTGAGTGGCGGAGGTCCGCAAATAGCGATTTTTTAGCGGTCGGCCACCCGCTGAACCTCCCAAATCTGATCAATTGCGAAGACCCCGCCATCATCATGGCCCCAAGTGCGGGCGATGCCACGCGCGATGCGCAGGAGACGAAGGAGGAGGCGGAGCAGCCACAGGAAGCGGGTGTGGAGCAGCGAGAGACCAAGGGCCTGAGTGCCAGCGACGGAGAAGAGAGCAAGTCGGGCGGCTCGGCCGAGGAGGAGGACGCGCGCCGCCCACCACGACCCGTGCGCGCCGCTCGCAGCCGCCTCGTGCTCACTGACTTCCGCGAGTACGACAGCTCGAGCTCTCCACAGCAGCGACGACGCGGCCGACCGAAGAAGGAGAAGGTGAGAGAGAAGGAAGATGCTGAGACCAAGGGCAAGGCGAAAGCACCGGTGGAAGAGACGCTAGAGAAGCCCAAGGACCGACGTGGACGAGCGCCGCGAGAGGAGAAGAAGGACAAGACGACTAAAGGCGACAGCAAAGGTAGACAACGACTCACCGGGAGACTACGTGCACGTGGAAGTGGGAGATTGTGTGCTGCTGGACTCCGGCGATCCAGATGACCACTACGTGGCCCTCGTGAGCTCGGTGCAGCTGTCGCAAAGCAGCGACAAACCCACAGGCTTCACGGCGCAATGGTACTACAAGCCGGATGATATCCGAGAAGAGGTGCTGGCGTCGATACAGGGCGGCGGCATCCGCAAGAACGAGGTGTTCTTGTCCCCCCACAAAGACAAGAACTCGATCGACGCGGTCATCGGACTCTGCAACGTGGTGCATCCTGATGAATACGACGAGATTATGTCGGAGATTGCGCGTGGGTTCCGTGAGAAGAGCAACAAGCCATATTATGTGTGTCGGTACAAGTATTATCCAAGTCGCTCGGTCAAGAAGGCGCTCGAAGAGCTCAAGTATGATGATATTCGCGCTGGACTGGGACCTCAGAAGCCAAAAGTTGGTGAGGAATTCCAGGCAACGATCCCAAATATGCTCTCCACGAAGCCCAAGGCTACGGATGAGCCCATTCCATGGCGACTGGCGCGTGCCGCAGGGCCAGACAAGTCAAAGCAAGTGTGGTCTCGCCATGCCGTGTCCGCACAAGAGTTTGTGTTCCGTCAGTTCCGGGTCATGCTCGAGACGCTGCGCTTTGGGATCGGCAACGTTGTACGATATTACCGCGGAGACGTAAAAATGAAGGGTCATGTACGGTGTATTGTGCTCAAGTATGAACCAAGCGACTGCATCGAAGTGTGTCTCTCGACAGGCGAAGTCAAGGAGATGCTGAAGAGCGATCTGTGCTCCCCTCTGAGTGAGGACGTGGCGCTCAAGTTCCTGTATGCGTCTCGGTTTAACTTATCCCACACGGCCCATATGTGCACGAAGCATCTCATGGATGTGCAGCGCCGTGAACGGGATGCGTTCAAGCAGGAAGTTGTGATATTCGCTCAGGTCGCAAAGCACGAGAAGGCCAAACAGGCAGCTCGAGGGGATGAGAGTAGCAACCGCAAGCGAAGAAAGTAGGGGGATGCACACAAGTAAAGCAACAGAAACAACAGCATGCCAAGCACAAGTAATACACAGATTCACGTTTTGCTTCCGTTTTCTACAGTGGGCTGTGCAGAATGCTGGCTGTTTTACTTCTTCTCTTCAGCCTTAACAGGCTTCTTCTTGTCCTCGTCGCGCACGCGCTTGAGCTGGTCGAGAAGGAACGCCAGGTCGAAGGCCTTCTCACGCAGGTAGTGGTAGCGGTCGCTGGCGCTGAAGTGACCGGCCGACAGGTCCATCTTGAGGAGCACGTCGTTGTTGTCGCTCTTGGTGTCACGCAGCTTGGCAACCCATTTGGTTGGCTCCCAGTAGGCGACACGAGGATCGTAGAGGCCACTCGTGACCAGAATGTTCGGGTAAGCCTGTGCCTTGACATTCTCGTACGGCGAGTAGCTCAGCATGTACTGGAAGTACTCGGCCTCATTCGGGTTTCCCCATTCTTCCCATTCACCCGTGGTGAGTGGAATCGATGCATCGCTCATCGTGTTCATGACATCAACGAACGGCACACCGGCGATCGCAGCCGTGAAGAGGTCTGGGCGCATGTTCAGCACCGCACCCATGAGCAGACCGCCGGCGCTGCGGCCTTCACACGTCATCGTGCTTGGGCTGGTCACGCCCGTCTTGACGAGGTGCTCGGCGCAGGCAATGAAGTCGGTGAACGTGTTGATCTTGCTCTTGTACTTGGCACTCTCATACCACGTGCGGCCCATCTCACCACCACCACGGATGTGGGCGATGGCGTAGATGACGCCACGGTCGAGCATCGGGAGGATCGTGGAGACGAAG
>KE463923.1:10481-36109 GCA_000387445.2 Pythium aphanidermatum DAOM BR444 | reverse complement strand
ACAGGCCACGCGACTGGGCCGTCTTCTCACAATTGTCGAACGAACATGGCGTACCGCCACCGTGCGCAATGCACTTGCGGTTGGCCTGGGCACTCTTGTTGCATCCAGGGTGCGAGCAGCGCTTGCCACCGCCGTGGGTACGGCAGAGACCTCGGGAGCGGGCGATGTTGTTGCAGTCTCCGTAGCGGCAGACACGGCCACTGCGCTGGGCCGCAGCAGCAGCCAGGTCCGAAGAAGGCACGCTGGAGCTTAGCCGCATCATGAGGAGTGCCGGTTCGCGATCTTCATCGTCAGATGACGCGTTTGTGACCGAGTCGGAGCCGTCGAACGACTGTTGTCTCGACATGCGGTCTTGCAGGAACGACATACCAGGAAGGGACTGAGAGTACGGTGACGTGAGACTGTGGTGCGGGGACGGAAGCGAACTCGAAAGGCTGGGAAGAGGGGCCGAGATTGGTCCAAGATGTGGCGATGGAGATGCCGAAATGGACGACGACACCGTCGAGGCAGTGGACATGTCGGATGAGCCACGCAGGGACAGCGCTGGGGGACGCGACGCGATGCCAAGCTTGAGGTTACGTGGAGAACCGGCACGGAATGCATTCAAAGATGGTAGCCGAGGGCTGTTTTCAATAGACGCCGCCGAGATGGAGACACCAGTGGAGGTACTGAACGGGTTCACAGGCGGCTTGGCGTTACCGATCGTGGACTTGGCAGGCGCAGAGAGGGCCAGGCCCGCGAACGGCGAGACGGGAGGAACGGTCGGAGGAGTACGAAGCGGTGTGAGATGCAGCGACGACGCCGACGAGTCGGTGTACGTGAAGGCATGCTGGCTGTGACTGAGACTCGTGCTTTGTTGGTGCTGTGACTGGAACGGGTGCGACGGCGGGGTAATACGCGGGAGGGGCTGTGTGCGCGTGAACTGCATCTCTTCGCGTTGATACGCGAGCTGCTGGGCGAGCTGGGCGTCTTCGTCGTCCATGGCTTCGTCGACGTTCTCCTCTGCGTACATGTGGCCGTGGCTATGGGTCTGGTGGTGGCTCGAGGCCATGGCCATGGGCTTGGACATCGACATCGCGTAGAGTGGCGCTGGCGGTGGGGGAGCTCCCGACGAGAAAGACCCGGAATGCGAGGCCGCGGATCCGGCCGCGGCAGACACGGCGCCCGGGGCCGTGAGCTCGCGTACGCGGTTCTTCGCGTCGACGAGCACGAACTTGGGAGCGTCCACATCAGGCTCGCGCAGGGGCTCGCGCGGGGCGCTGCCTAGCAGGTCCATCGAGCGGATCCAGTCCATCGCGGGGGGGAATGCGTGAATGGCGGCGGCTTGGGAGGCTTCCGCAGTGACAATGGGGATGGGAAGGGCGGCGCGTCGCAAGTGACTCATGCAAAAGGGGTTGACCACCCAAAAACCCAGTGTGCTGAGACGCTTACCCGGTGACTGGGCGGACAGATGATTGGCGGAATGGAAGCAGACGAGGCAATCGAGAGGGATAGGGCAGGGGGGACGGGAGGGGAGTGAGACACGGCTATGCCGGGGGGAGCGTTGCAAGTTGAGGGGGTACTCGTCAGTCCGTCGTGTGATCAATCAAGTGAACGCCGAGAGAGTGGGAGGCGCGGGCGGCCAGCTGACGAGAGGGCCAAGTTGGCCCGGCCAACTCGCGGCGACAGTCGCACGATGGCAAGCAGAACCTGGTCGCCAGCGTCGGCAAGCTGAGCAAACAAGGCAGAGAGCGCAGCAGAACAAATCGCAGAACGGATCGGGAGATCTGGTGTTGGCTCAGCCCAACTTGGCTGAGGTTGGCCGAGGCGGCGCTTGGGCGTGTCGGCGTGGAAGTGCCAAGGACTAGAAAAGAGAGCACCGAGCGGAAAGAAAAAAAGAAGGAGGAAAAAGAGCGAGAGGGGGAAATCGCAGGAGCAAGTGGCCCGCGCTTGGCACGTGCGGTGTCCAGCTCACCATGGGGACCAGAAAGAAGGACGATCGAACGGCATTGCGGGCAGGCGAGTCCACACAGTGGACTGTGGGAAGCGCGTGTTTAGAAGGCACTCGTGCAACCACAGGGCGCCGTCTGATGTTTCGTGCTGCGTCGAAAGCGAGAAACCAGAGCGCGCATGGTCAAGCACCCGTCACGACGAGCAGCGCAGAGCCACAGGATATGGCTGTTTACCACCACGAAGCGGCGGATACGAATGATTGTTAAACGTTGGCGCGTTGCGTCTACTGCGCCTGCGAAGAGGCGGTCGGGGCCACGTCGGTTTGTCTCTTCATTTCTGGCGATCCGTTTCCGCGGGGTTTTGCCAACAAGTGGATCCAGCTGGAGGCGCGATCCACGAGACGCGTCGCAAGTTAGAAACCGCCAGAGACAGGAGGAAGCGAGAAGGCACCACCCACACACGAAGCCAAGAACAGGAGGCCGTCGACAGAACTCGTTTGAAGTTGCCCGATCAGGGGACTCTTCGCTTGGATCACCACACGGAGCCCTCTCTCTTCACTCTCTTTCATTCTGGATCCGCAGTGTGCTGTGCACAACCCGGCCATCCGTCCACAAAGCCACGGCGCGCGCCTGCGATTGTCCAAACAGACCCCACTCGCTTGCCACACGGCTGCTAGACGGAGCGCCGTTCCGCCCTGACACTGAAGCGCGGAAAGAGCGAGAAAAGAACCACGTCATGGTGTTATCCATCCGGTCGTACACTGCGTCAGGGTCCATGCCGCCGTTAGAGTGTGGCAGTGGTGTTATGGGTGAATGCAACAGAACAAGGTTAGTGCACACTCAACCTCGGAACAGATCGGTTCAACTGACGGCACGAGAAGTCACAACGAATATCAATACGAAAAAGAATGAAAAAAGACACTACTGCACGAAACCTCCATATCACAGAGAACAACAACAGAAAAATCACGGTCACAGCGATGAGAGGTGGATTTCCAGAGTGGTTCTGAAGCCACCTGACGGTTTGTTGAAGGCAAAACGATGAGACGACAGCGAAGCGACTGTTCGCCAGCTGGGATCCTCACGCGATCGGAAGCAACCCATCTGTCGTGTGCTCCTTCGAATGGATCTATCTAATTTTCAGAGGTTTTCACAAACACCTGGAAGGTGCAACCAGCAACTCAGCCACTTTCTCATGCATTAGTTTCAAGAGGTTCATCTGCCAGCTGGCACGACGCGCTGTCACAGAGAGTGGCCGTGATGTACCACTCTGGGGCTGAAGACGATGGCTCGTCTCTGAAGCAACCCTCCAAGATCCATCCGCCTGGGTGAGATTGATGATGCATCACTCGAGTCGTTAAGCCATTCCAGAAGGCTTTGCCTGGAGGAATGGCCACGGTGGGTGATGAATGGCAGCACAGAGATTTGTCGATGGCTTGGAATGGACTGGATAGACGACTAGAGCAGCCGCTTCTTGTCGTCGCGCTCAACCGCGACTGAGGACGAACCGCAGTAGTCGTGCAGCTTACGGACACGATCGACTTCACGCTGCTGACGAGCGGTCATCTCCTCGTGACACGCTTCCTCGACGGCCTGATGCAGCATGCGGAGGGTGTGGGTGCGAGCCTCATTGGTCGTCGCGTGGTTGTACTGGTGCAAAAGCTCGATTTGTCGATCTTGGGTCTGAGTGAATGCACGCCGGAGGGCGTCGAGCTGTGCCTCCAGAGACGCGCACTTGTCGGTCAGCTGGGCAATCTGTGTGTAGGAATGCAGTGATATCAGGGCACAGAAACAGATAACGATGTCACCACATGCGAGCCTCTTCTGTGAATGTGACGAGTGCAGGAGGTGTTACTTACGATTTGATGGCTCCGTTTCTTTTCCTCGTCAAGTTCGGACCGCAGGCGTTGTGTCGACTCGACACGGAGCTTCTGTGTTTTGCGCAACTCTTGTTGTAGCTCGTCCATTTTGGCTTCGTAGCTGTCCTTCATGGCCTTCATTTCGCGGGCCAGGGCGATCGCGAACGTATCTTGGTCTTCATCTGTTCAACAAACGGGAGAATTAGTCGACGCACGACCATCGACTCGTTTAACACTTTCCTCGAACACGGGAAGCAACCTGCTCTGAGTTCTTTTCACTAGAGTCATGCGTGCTTGGGCATGGGCTTGCTGAAGCTCGACTTCGACCTGAGTCTGGTAGTGGAGATGCCTGCAGTTGCTCTGCGACTGGCACAACGTCTTTGCCTGCTGCTACTGCGTCCGAAAAGGCACTGAGAATGGGAGTTCGAGGTCGAGGAACAGATTTCATCGACGCTGACAAGGTCTCGAGGTTCAACTCCTCAAGTCGATTCTTCATGTGTATAAGCTGCCAATCAACGTCGTCCAGCTCTTGTTGTAGATGCTCCCACTTTGTGAGCATCCCTCGCCATCGTTCAGGTTGGTCTTGTTGGAACCGCTGGACAAGTTCGAGGACTGATGTCGAGGAAGGAGATCGCCGAGATCGGTTGCCTCGATTATCCGCTGGGGTTGTTAGCTCTGGTGGAATAATATTGAGCAGCTTCATCTGCAGTGCCATTCGCGAAGCCAAAACGGTGATGACTTGGCGGATGAGCTGATGTTCCTCTTTGTTATGGGCTCCTTGTGCTTGAACTTGAGCTCTCAAACTCTCAAGAGCCTCACGTTCTCGCTGAAGTGTCTTCTTCTCAGACGCTAGTTCATGTTTTAGTTTCTTGGCCATTCTACGGAAGCAGATGAAAATTTGTACAACCGCAGTCTCCAAAACATCAAATACACTACTTCCATACCTCTGATCCTCAAGCACTTTGCGCTCTCGGGTGGATACTTGGGCAGACTTCCCATCGAGATCTTTTGTTCGTGACATATCAGCCTTGCTCATTTTCTCTTCAAGGGCAGCAATCTTGATTTTCGCCCTTTGTAGTTCCACACGCGCTTCGGACAAGGCAGATGATGATGATCCGCGGGGGGTTGCACGGTCCATCCCTGCTCCTTGTAGTCTGTGTAAGAGCAGCGATTTCTCCTCATTCAAGATTTCCAACTCCTGTCGTATCATCAACTCTGCTGATAGCGCATTCTCGGCCGCCGATCTATAGGATTCGATTTTCTCTTCAAGACGGGCACGACAAGAATCTTCAATCGAGTGAATTTTGGTCTCGTATTCTCTTCTCAACTCCTCCTCTCGAGCCAACGTTTCGTTCTGTAGTCGGATGCTGACGTTTCTTGCTTCGTCGAGCTGAGTTTGTAGTTCATCAAGACGACTCAGCGAAGTTTTTGCGTCATCATAACCAGAAACAACAGACTGTGCCCGAAGTAACTCTGATCGAGTGAGCTCAAGATCCTTCATGAGCACAGCTATCTTATCAAGCAGTTGCGATTTTTGTACTTCATATTCTTGGATATCTCGTTCCCGTTGCTTCTTACGCTCGGCTATACACATATTTGCAGCCTCTAGTTCGATCGTAATCGTTTTGCATTGTGCAGCAGCATGCTTAGCCTTCTCCTTTTCCAGAGTTAGAGCCACACGATGTTGTTCATTCAGGGATGCCACTGTTTGTCGCTCTACGGCCAATGCATGTTCCAATGTGGCAAACCTTTGATTCCATATCGTTTCCTCTTGTTGTAGCCGCTTTTTCCACTCATCTTCTTCGACTGAGATTGATTGACTCAGCTTCCGTTCCAACAACTCCAATTGGTTTGCTTGGTGGTGAATAGTGGAGTTTTGTCGTTCGACTTCTGAGATTACTTGACTCAATCGTAACTCAGCTCTGGCAAGCGACTCCTCTTTCGTTCTGTGGAGCTGAAGAGCGTCGTCTAACTTTCGATTGAGGCCAGTGATATGATTGGTAGCCCCTTCGAGGTCTGACCGTAGTTGCTGCGAGAGAATGTTCTCGCGACTAAGATCAGCTGTCACAGAATCCAAGGCCTTCTTATTTGCTGCAAGATCGTGATCTTTAGCTTTCAACAGAGATGTCAAAAATTCAACTTGTTGTTTTGCCTTGTTCAGTGAAGCCAAAAGGTCGGAGTTTTGGCCAAGAAGGCTTATTTTGACTTTGACGTCTTCTTCAAGTTTGTGATTTTGCATCTCCACCTCGTGCTTATCTTTTCGAAGTTGCTGTTTCTCTGCTTCATTCAGCTCCTCTGCTCGCCTATATCGTTCTGCTACTTCCACCACAGCGCTCTCTAACTCACGCCTCTGCCGCTCGAATACTTTGGTCTAATTGATTCAGAAACAGTTAGAAAATACGAACGTCGCCAATTTCATCACAGTATCGCACCGCATCCTCTAACTTTTTCGCGTGCAGAGCACTTTGTTGCCTTAGCTCATCCTGAAGCTTCAAGATTATTGCTTTATCGTCATGGCGTAATCGATCTGCCTGAACTCGTCTTTGTTCGTCAAAAGCTCCTAATCACGTAGCTATCACGTTTTGCCAACGACTACATACCTCGTTATTGAGCTTATCGTACCGTGACTGCAATTCACGTATGTGCTCCTCCATTCTCACCCTTTCTCTTTCTAGTGAGTTCAGTCTAGCGGCTTGCTCTAGCTGCGCTTCGATGTCAAATTTTGGTGTGCTCAAAGAGTCCATGGAATTCGCATCATACGCGATGCTGGGAGGCTGAACGAATGGTGGATGATTCTTATTTGGTGAGCGGCTCCTAATGTGCTTGGACATTTCCTACAGAACATAGGCTGAGAGATTTTGTAGAAGTTCCGACCTCGTGAGTGCTCACTTTCGCTAGTGCTTCCTTGAACAAATCAACCTGCTCTTGAAGTTGGTCAATTATTTTGTCCTTTTTCTTTATCGTGGTATCAAGAGTTTTTTTCTGCCCTTGGACGTCAACTAGTTGACAGCGAAGCCTCTGTACCAAAAAACTGAATTCCCAGATCACACAACCGTTCCCACGAGAAATAGCGTACCTCAAAACGTTGTAGAACACATAGAAAACTTCCCGAGTATAATGATCCAGAGCTTGTGCCACAACCATTTGCGAATGCAATGAAACCGCTTCCTGGAGGCCTCTTGAGCTCAGCAATATCTGTTTCGTCGCATTCACCTTCGCTTCTTTCGTTTTCTTGTTCGATCAATTGGTCTCGGCATTCAAGGAACTCATGTAGGGTCTCCATCAAATGGTCTCCAAGTATTCCTTCCAGCTTAGTTTTCGTCGTTCGAAGCTGCATCGGATCAGAAGAATAATTATATCGTAGTAACTGCTTGTGCAACGTTTCCAGACTTTTGCAAGCAGATGACTCATCATGAGAACGGTTATCTCGCATGTTTCGCATGTGCTTGACGTGGTTGTGTGATCTCGCTGTTGTACAAAGCTGGTCTGATGAGCTACGCTCACGCAAAAGCACTTGATGGAAGAACATAATATCAGCTTTCAGTTGCCGGATGTACTCTTGATCTAGTGATCGTGCAGTGATGGGTTCATCACTCTGCCGCTCGTCAATCTCTGGGCCTGACTCAATGTATTCTTTTTGTTGAGTGTTGGTTGCTTCGTCAAGAAAGCCTCGTGGAAATGGCACTTGTGTATCGTTTCGGATTTGACGCGTGCTCTCTCTAGCTGTGCTGGGCCGTTGCTTCATCTGTTGCATCGCCACGGCTCCTGGAGCTGCATACAATGACACCACTCTTTAGAAACCATGGTTTGTGCGAATAATTCCTCACCCCAGCTTACCAGGGCGACGAACTCCTCCACTCTGCGGCCTGTCGAGTTCATTCTGTTGTCAGTCATGGTACACCTAATGGTACCGTATCGTGCATAATGCTTACCTTTCGATCGTTCGAGCACTAGGAGGTGGTCTTGAATGCAAGAAGACTTGAGCCTTCGGGTCATCTCCGCCAGGCCTCTCTCCCGTCACATGTAGTTGCGCCACCTCTTCCCCTTCTTTCTGTGCGGCTCTCAGTCGAGGAGACTTGAACGTCGATGTTATCACCCTGTGAAGCTCCAACTGAGTCTTCGGCCTTTTGGGGGCCCGATCCAACTCGCTTACCGTGACGACGGCTCGTTCAAGAAGGACACGTTGGGCGTCGTGTTGCGGCGCGATATCTGTGGCCTCCCATACGCCTCCATGTTGTTCTGCTCCTCCTCTGCTGATCCACCTAAGTCGCTTCCCACGCTCTGCCCATGTCCGTCATGTCGTGATGAGGAGAAAATAACCCCCCTGTGACCATCATTCCCAAACTTCAATTAGGTTCTTATCGGCTGTAGGGTTGTTAGAAGTTAGTAAAACTGGCGCTTCATTTTCAGCTCGGCGTTGTGGATGACGTCGCGGAGGGAGTCTAGATCGATGGATATGGGCTCGTCGCCACGACCGAACAGAGACCGCGGGAAGGAAAGGCCCTGGAAAAGCAAGCGCATGGGGAAAGACAGCGCAATCGGGGCATTGCTGCGGCGCCAGGAGCCGCCAAACTCGACGATTTGAGGGGGTGCATATTTCTGCATCAACATCGCCACACGCCGTACAGAGGAAAAGACTTTGATTCCGATGCACACGAATACTTCAGGAGATCGCTCTATCCACCGCGAGAGGCGGTCGTGGAGGTTATCAACGGTCTCGCCCAAGTATGCGACCTCGATCACTAACGTCGGCGCTCGGCCTTTCGATGCATTCGCAGGCACGAGCGCATCATCTGGTGCTTGTAAGCGATCGCCAAGATCGCACACCGTTGAAACTGGCTGGCGAAGCGAAAGAAGCAGGGTTGGATCAGGTACCATCTTCACGAGCTGCGCTTGAATACTTGCAATAATCGCTCTTGAGACTTCATCATGAATAGCGGTGCGTTGCTCGTACACAACCACACGTCCAGTACCGTCGAGATTGGGCTCAAACTGGAAACGCTCTAGTCCGCTGTCATCGTGACCAATCCAGCACAAGAAGTCCTCTTTCGAAATGGCGTGGCAGACAACGACAGGCTCTCTTGGCTCCTCCTCCCTGCTATACGGCCTCGTGAAGGTCCGGCGGGTCCACATACTTCGCATTCCTGGTGTTGGTGGTAGTGATCGACAACTCGGAGTCTCGATGCCTCACACGAGTAGCTCGTGATGTGCCAGTTGGACAACACTCTCCATTTTCTTGTGTAGCCATCATAGAGGTCACTGAAACGGGGTAATCGGCTCCTCGTCTTAGTGACATCTGTCTCTGTTACCTCTTCAAGATCCCGGTTGAATGCACCACACCACCATGTCGTTTGGCCGGAAGTGTACGTGTTGTGATCTCTCTTTCCCTGTGAACATGGTCCTTACGTGACTTGATGTGTGCATGTGATCAAGCACCTTCTGTGTGTTGAGTGGTGTGTTTTGCGCCTTGGATCGGTAGAGCTAACGATCCTCCTCTTCCAGACATGGTCTCTGCTGCTGCAGGCCTCATTGCATCTTCATCAGTTCTTCCTCTACATATTCGTGGGTGTTACAGTTGCTCTCTTCATCTACAAGGGTTGTTGTGATACAGGCATTGTAATGGTGCAGAAGCATCTCTTACAACAGCCTTCTGTGAGTGTAGGCGTCATGTTGCCGTATCCTCCGACTGGCGCTTTTGCTTGGGAGATCGTCTTCCTAATCCTGTACTACTATATCAACTCGTCTCGACTCTTTCAGGCGTCCAAGGGTAACCAGACGCACCAGGTTGCTCCGCTTATACTCGGGATGCTTCTTGGCGCGCCTGCCATTGTCGCCAATGTGTACTTCGTCCAGCTGCAGACCTACGTGTACGTTCTCATGTTGATGATGAGGATTTTGTCAGAGCCTAATGGTGTTCCGAGAAGCCTTCGACTTGACTCGATACTCAACGGCATCGCATTGGCCCTTGTAAGCAGCGAGACAGTGATGTGCTTGATAGTGTTACTTCTGCTGGCTAGCCAACCGGCATACTAGTAGTAGTCATGAAGCAGCAATGAGATACGCACTGTAGTTGTATATTGTTTGATGATAGAGAGTGGATGTTGAATCCGATTTATGCTACTGTACTCACATTTACGCGATGACGCCGCGGAGGATGACCTGCTCGCTGTCCGCTGGCTTCGCGACAACGCTACCAAGGTGGAACACCTTCTCACCCGTTGCCTCGACCTCACGCACAACTTCGGCCACGTTCTCCTGGGGCACAATCAGCACCATACCGATACCGCAGTTGAACGTGCGCGCCAACTCGTGGTTCGAGATGTTACCCTGCTGCTGGAGCCACTTGAAGACTGGAGGAAGAGGCCACGACGCACAGTCGATGTCGACAGCGAGGTCCTTCGACAGCACACGTGGGATGTTTTCAACGAGACCACCGCCCGTGATGTGGGCAAGAGCGTGGATCAAGCCCTTCTTAACAACAGGCAGCAGCTGCTGCACGTAGATCTTGGTTGGCGTCAGCAGGCTCTCACCGAGCGTCTTACCCTGCTCGAATGGGCTTGGGTCGCTGTACTTGAGACCTGACACCTCAACGAGCTTGCGCACAAGCGAGTAACCGTTCGAGTGGACACCAGACGAAGCCAGACCGAGCACGGCGTGGCCGGCGTGCACTGGCAGAGGCAGGATCGCGCTCTTACGCACGGCACCAACGCAGAAGCCAGCCATATCGTAGTCACCGTCATGGTACATGGACGGCATCTCAGCGGTCTCACCACCGATAAGGCCGCAAAGCGATTGACGACAGCCTTCGGCAATGCCCTTGACAACATCAGCAGCCTCGTTGACTTCGAGCTTACCGCATGCGTAATAGTCGAGGAAGAACAGAGGCTCAGCTCCCTGGACGATCAGGTCGTTGACACACATGGCAACAAGATCAATACCGACGGTGTCATGCTTCTTCGCAAGCTGCGCAACACGGAGCTTGGTACCCACGCCGTCAGTGCAGGCAACGAGAACAGTGTCCTTGTCGTAACCAGCGGCCTGGAGGTCGAACAAACCACCGAAGCCACCAAGATCAGCATCACAGCCCGTGCGCACTGTCGACTTGCAGTATGGCTTGATCATATCCACGAGCTGGTTACCAGCGTCGATGCTAACACCAGCATCCGCGTAGGTGATCTCCTTCTTCGATGCAGTCTTGAGAAGACGGTTGGTCTGGAAGAGACGGATAGCGTGGAGGAACGCCACACCCTCAAGTGGCTGCACACGAGCCTTCAGAGATTCCGCAGAGTCATCGGCCAACACTGGGCACTTGAGCTGCACAGCGATTGGACCGGCGTCGACCTGCTCGGTCACGAAGTGGACAGTGCAACCGCTCTGAGTCTTCTTCGCATCGATCACAGCCTGGTGCACAGCGAGATCCATGCCACCGGCAAAGTCAGGCAGGAGTGACGGGTGCACATTAAGCACCTTGTTCTCCCATTGCTTGCAGAACTCGCTCGAGAGAATGCGCATGTATCCAATGAGCAGAACAAGATCGACATTCTTGGTCTTGAGCACCTCGGAGACCTCGGCGTCGAAAGCAGTGCGTGACTTGCCCTGCGACGTGAGCGCCACAGCTTCGATGTTGTGCGTCTTTGCGCGCTCAAGGATACCAGCATCTGGCTTGTTGCTGACGACAACCTCGATGCTGGCGTTCAACTCGCCAGCCGCAATCGCATCAATGATAGGCTGCATACTGCTGCCACGTGTCGAGCCAAGCACGGCGAGCTTAACCTTCTTCGCACTGTGGAGAAGACCCTTAAGGCCAATGTCCGAACGGTACTGAGCTCCCTCGAAGTGAATCTTGTTCACGCCTTCGTAGGCACGGTCAAGCGCAGCATCAAGGGTTGGGCGGAGAGCGGTGACAGCAAGCACGCGACCTCCAGAGGTGACGACGTTGTTCGAGGCGTCGACTGTGGTGCCAGCGTGGAAGACGGTGACATCTTCAAGCGCGTTCGCAGCATCGAGGCCAGTGATGACCTTGCCCTTCGGGTAGCTGTCAGGGTAGCCCTGCGAGGCCATAATGACAGTCGCAGCTGCAGCATCCTTCCACGAGACTAGCGATTTCTCGAGGCGGCCTTCAACGCATGCGACGAAGATCTCGAACAGGTCGCTGTTCAAGAGTGGGAGCAGCACTTGGGTCTCTGGGTCGCCGAAGCGGCAGTTAAACTCGACGATCTTTGGGCCGTCTGGAGTGAGCATAAAGCCTGGGTAGAGCACACCCACGTACGGCATACCCTCAGCCTTCATCGCGGCAATCACACGCTCCACGATCTCAATGCACTCACGCTCAAGAGGTGGCGTGAGGCATGGTGCAGGCGAGTACACACCCATGCCACCAGTGTTTGGACCCTGATCCGCATCGAAGATACGCTTGTGGTCCTGAGCACCAGGCATCGTGACGACGCGCTCACCATCGCAGAACGCAAGGAGTGACACTTCCTCTCCGGTCATAAACTCTTCGAGGACGACCTCATCACCAGCGGCACCAAAGGCCTTCTGGAGCATAACCTCCTTCAGCGCTTCGTGGGCCTCGGCCTTGTTGTCCGGAATGAGCACACCCTTGCCAGCAGCGATACCCGACGCCTTGACCACAATGTTGTGGTTGATCGAGTCAAGATAGGCCTTTGCCTTCTCATATTCAGTGAAGTTGCAATATGCAGCCGTAGGGATGTTGTTGCGCTGCATGAAGTCCTTGGAGAAAGCCTTGGACGCTTCGAGGCGAGCGGCCTTGGCACTTGGGCCAAACGTTGGGATGCCAGCCGCGTTCATCTTGTCCGCGAGACCATCGACAAGCGGCGCCTCAGGGCCAACAACACACAGCGAAACCTTCTTGCTCTGGGCGAATGCGATGAGCTCATCGTGCTTGTCAACCCCAATGTTGACGTTCGACAACGAGGCACCGACGGTACCAGCATTGCCTGGTGCGAGGTACACGTGGCGCACAGACGCCGACTGTGCAAGCTTCCAGGCAATAGTGTGCTCGCGGCCACCGCCACCCACGACGAGCACGTCGTGGAGCACATCGTTGTCGTTGTGCAGCGCTTCAGCGATCGACTGGTCGAGCTTGGCGAAGTACGCGAAGACCTTCTCCGCGAGCACACGGCGCTCCTTGAGCGAGAACGCGAGCGTCGCGTTGCTCGAGACCTTGGCTGGGAGCTCTGGCAGCGTCGCCTCGTCAATGATAACGGCGATCTGCTGGTTGTTCCACGCAGCCGAGCGCACGAACGCACCAGCGCCCGTGACCCACTTCTCCAGACGCGAGTGCTTGCTCTTGGCGGACTCACCAGCGACAGTGACAGCCGGCGGCAGCGCCACAACGAGCTCCACACGGTCGGCCGTGAGGAGCGCCACATCCGCAGGCGTCGAGACAGCCACGTGGGGCACCTTGGCGGCGGTCAGCGCGTCGCTGATGACCGGCGACGAGAGCACGGCGACACGCAGTCCCTTGGACTGCAGTTCCTTCGACGCGAGGACGAGCTGCTCCGGGGCGCGGTCGCCCGCGAGCACGGCCAATGCGGTCGCCATGGTTGGAGGGACGGATGGGGGAGGGTGCGCGCTGGGCCTGAAGATTGAAGATGGAGTGCGGTGCCGCACACCAGACATCACCCTGGCACCGATTTAGAAACGGTAGAAACGACTCCGATGCAGCAACTGCGCGGCACCACACACAAGCATTTTGACTTGAGTGGACTATGTGGTGCGGTAATGGCGTTGCAAAATGAGAAGATGTGGGGCAACCGTTGGCTGCGGACGTTGCAGTCGAGCATGGTGGTGCCAGAGTGACCCACACTCTGCAGTTGTGACGAGGTGTTGCGCTCCAGACTGAGGTGGGAATTTGGGCTGTCCTACACTGATAACGCCGCATACCCAGATCTGAGTAGTTCCTGGAACACCCCCTGGAACTTCCAGGCTGGAAGTCGGGCTGACCAATCGGGAGGTTCCCAATACAGATACCAGGAGCAGTCATGAGCTTACGAACTTCTAGTCGTACCAACACCATCGTGTCGACTGCTTCACACATTCATCCGTGTTCATGCAGTGTACGGCACTGCCGTCGAACCCTCAATGCGCATCCAGCGAGTTCGTGCAGAGCTGTGAAACCCTGTCTGTGGAGCTCCTGAATATGTCGCTTGCGTCGCTTCCATTGATCGGAAAGTCGCTTCATCAGAACGGGCACTGCACTATGTGAACAGTAGGATTGTGAGCTAATTTGTTTCCCTGAGGAATGTCGGACCGTGAAGGGTCATCGTGATGTTTCCTCAAGTGTACTGTAGATGGACCCCGTCGCATGCAGGAAGGCGTCTAATCCTCCCTTCCTTACTTACTGTATCTGTCCCTCCGATTGCTCGGCATTATGCAGTGCTGGCGGATGTCAGCCGCGGAATCTGCATTTCGCAACATCAAACGACGACGCCATCATCTGGTCGACAATTCGAGGTGACCACGAGACGTTTAGCGCGTGAATCCCAGCTGTTGGCATGGTCGGAAGAGGCACAGTCGGCACAATGCTGGCAACTGTCTGTTGCACGTGCTGCATTGTGCTCCATCGTGCATACCGCTCCATTGATCCAGCGTCGCCACAGTGAACACAGTCCACATCCAGTGGGTGAAACCGGTAGTGGTGATTGCGCTCTGTGGCACTCGAGTCTCCACCCACGTCCTGTCGGCGTCGCTGTTGTCATGTCCGTGAACTGGGAGCGTTCCTCAGCAAGACGTGACATCACGCTGAGGCTCAGCGTCTCCATCGTGGGATCTCGAGCATCCAGGGTGGAAGCCAGTTCACAGCGCACTGCGATGGTGGATTTTTGAAGTCAAGAATCAGAACAAGACACTGCTCAGTTGTCGAGCCTCGACTCTTTGGATCGTCGTCTCGACTCGTGTTGTGAGACTCTCGGGTCGAGACGACATCTCATAGCCACCTCTCTCGTTCATGACCACTCGCTGCCACATCATCTGGGTGCGGTGAAAGCAAGCCACGAAGGAGAATCCTTGCGCAGCAGTCGTTGTCGCCGGCTGGGGTCGGCCAATTTCTCCAGTGGACTGTACATCGGCTTCCCAGGAGGACCCTGGCCTGTCGCTTGTTACATTCATCTCCCCGCTACCCTCCTACTAAATCCGGTTTCAATACAACTTGCTGATGTTCTGCTAAATCCGATCGTCCAGCCGGTGGGAACCAGCGCGGCTGCCCCGGCGTCGTGTGAATGAAGGGGGACGGGCATCTTTAACCTTTTCATTGGTAGAAAACAGAAACTCAGCAGTTTTGATTGGCTAAAACCCGGATGTGCTGTCGCGTGTGCGTGACGCCAGCGCCTCGGTGCTCATGTCGGTGCCGCCGGCCGCACGCCATCGAGTTCATCGCGTTGTCCGGCGATTCCACAACGCGCGCAGAAGCACAGGCGCGGCGTACTGACCCGCGTCATCCCCAGTAGATCTGTCACCACCACATTCCGTGTTTTCCCGACGCATCGGACGAGCGGACGTCTCGACAATGAGCCTGTTCATGCAGCAACAGCCGCATGGGAGCCATCCTGGTCACGAAGGAGCTGGCGACGGCACCAATTCCCAGATGACGCGGACATTGAGTCGCCAAGGCAGCAGCAATGGCAGCTTTGTGTGCAACGTCTCGGGCGATGAAGTAATTGAGCGTGATGTGGACCTGGAAATTGAGGCGCGTATGCGGAGTGAGACGAGCTCGTCTCGACAATCGTCTCGAAGCTCTTCATCGACGAGGAACCGGTCAACGCTATCTCAAAGAATGCTATCGGCGCTCCAGCGCAAGAAGACCCGCGCAGCTGTAGAGGAAGTGCGACCCAAGCGCCGTGGTAGTGCGCTGCTCGATGCTATCGCCGACGATGAGGCGGATAGCCAGCGCCTGGGCTCGAACCACTCGATGGGAGCGGATATCGATGGCCTCGTCGTGCCTGACCCGATGTATGATCCAAGCCAAGATCCAGTTTATATGTCGGACGACGATTCCCATATCGCGCACATGTCAACGAGATCGTGCAAAGATCGCTTAGAAGCGCGCATCTCGGAACGCCGTCAGCAGAACAAATCGCCGCTTTCATCTCGTCCAAGTAGCTCGGACGATGCGTCGGATGTGAACGAGATGTCAGCTATGTACTCTATCCGCAACACATATCCAGCGGAGTCGGCGAAGCGAGTGGACTCTAGATTCTCCGAGAACCTTCAGAGCTCTCGGTCGGAACACCCTCATCCAACAAGGAAGCAGCGTGCGATGCCATCATTCCCTCACCACCCGATGGACAATGGTCACATGGACCCAACGGTTGAGAATCTTGACGCCACTAAAAGCCTGCCAGTCTCATTCCACTTCCAGGGAAGTGCATCAGTCGAGCACCCAGCTCCTTCACGCAATCTTCACTCCAGTCGACTTGAGCACTCTCATTCCGCGCAGCCACGTGTTGAGCCACAACCGTCACGAGATGATCCTTACACAACGATGAGGACCTCAGTAGAGCAGATTGAGCAGGTCGTGGATGGACTTGAAAGTCTGCTGATGGCCGCGACGTTCTCGTCCCTCGCTGCTGTCGCGCTGAAGGAACTGGAGCTGCTTCGAGAATCAACCAAGCAGTTGCGGACGAACGGGACGACTATGATTCTTTCTGAAATCGGGCGTCCTCAGTCAAAGGTATGTGATCTTTCCCTATCTTGCGGTGCGTGATGATATCTGACATGGTAATTCTTCTTGGGTAGATGCTTGGTCCATTCCGTCAGCTCGTCGCACGGGCTGCCAGTGTGCAGAGCCGCATCGAGCTTCTTATTGATCGAATCAAGACCATGGTCTGAGCTGTGGTGTTGATCTTTATTTAGTAGTGGTTGATACCTTGTGTGTCTGAAGTCGTGCCGTAAGGTGGCGTACGTAAGTGCTGCCTTGCGGCGTCATAGAGGTGTACCCACGTTGGTCAGTAATACGAATGGTATTTATGAGTCATGCTTCCTATGACCACTGATTTGAGGAGAATTGATAGCGGGAAGTTGCTTTGGGCGAGATCGACTCAAGTTCTTTTTTCCTTGCTTAGCTGACGACAAAAGACGGTGATGATTAGCTTGTGGGACGGCTTGCCATTCACTTGTGAAATCTGCCGTTGTAGCGATATCGGCAGAAGTACAGCGCAGAAGAGCACAAGAGTATGAGTCGTCTAACATATCGTTGAAGGGAAACGGGACCGATGGCAAACTGGGAATGGAGGTCAGCACTCGTCGTCGATGTAGGCCATCTGATGCAGCGCCTGCATCTTCATCAAGATCCGAGAGATCAAATACGGGTGCTACACCTGCAATGAGTGCGAATGCTGCAGCCTGGACTGCATCGTCTTGCGCCGAAGGGCCATGTTCACTCATTGCGCGGCGACAGAATAAATCTCAGAATAACGAGCAAACCAAAAATGGGAGTCGTGTCACTCGATTCCATTTGTAAATACTACGTAGTAGAAGAGATTACATGTGGAATGTTGGCCTATGCATCCCATCATTTTTGTTAGAAACGCCACTATGAGCCTTACTCAGGATGAGCAGGACAACGTACCTTTTCGGTAAGAATCCTGTCCGCTGTGTAAGCTGCAGCGGGGTTTTCGGTCGAACTATTCGTTGTCGTGATGCTGGGACTGGCTGAACAACTGGACGTTGCATACCTCCTGTAACAACACAGGGTCAGTCCTGCTTTCCATCGCTTTCTTGCCTTGGTCTCTTAAAAGTACCCCCAAGTTGCGGACGTTGAAACCGTTCAAAGTTTGCCATTGGACGCTTTACGTGGCCTGGTGTTTCTGGTCTCATCACTCCTCCGATATGCGGCCTAGTCATCGGCCCTGAAGGTGCTGGGTGCTGGAAAGCAGCCGTGCGAACTGGTGGTCGTGTGATCATCCGTCCATACGGTGAGGATCCACTGACATGGGAATGTTCCCGTTGCCCCATTGCGCTCATTGCACTAGAAGGATTCACAGACACTATGGACCCAGGTGGCGAGGGATACTGACGCTGCCCGGCATTTGATTGAGCCTTGAGCGCTTTGCACTTCAATTATTACAGTTCAGTGCGGAGTACATATCAAATAGATCCTCCGGCAAGGATACCATTTTCTCCCAGTTGCGGCATTTTCGAGATTTTTCTTTGTACGCCTTGACATCGCAGTAGCTGAGTTAGTCGTCAAAACCAAGTTATTTCCATTGATTTCAGAACCTCGCGCAGTTCTTCGTTTGATGTGTTCAGCGATTGCATCTTCGCTTTCGTTTCGCGAAGTTCTGCTTCAAGTTGGTCGGCATAAGTCTTGAGTTGAATATACTTTTCTCCGTGCTGTGTCTGGAACGTTTTCTGCTCTTCCACTAACCTCGAGAAGATTAGAAACGACGATTTGTACAGGAAGAGCAGACATTACCCATTTGACGTCTAAGCTCTTCCTAGGGAAACTTGCAGTTATCAGCGATCACGGTGAGTGGTTGGAGATTATACAAGTCTGACCTGACTGTGCATTCCTAGTCGTGAGATGAGCTGCCATTAGACTCCTTATGACTGTCCATACCGGTAAGAGTCTTGAGCTAATTGGAACTCTCGGTAAAAGGGATTGTGAGCTTGTTTTTTCAGACATCTAACGACAGACCAACGCTACCATGACAAAATCTGCGAGCAACATTATGTCAGTGAAAGCTGCTGAAAACGGAGTTTAAGATTTTACCTAGCGCGCGCTGGAAATGCTCTGCACACATTACGAAACATTTCTGAGTTCCCCATGTAAGTAATCGCGATTGTGATGTGCTCACCAAAGCACGATGAAGGATTTGCGATCATTTCTTCCCAAATGGCCTTCAACAACGTTAGTTTTGCGACAGTCAAGAGCAGCTTTACAACGAATCACATCACAACCTCTGATCGCTGGATAGAAAATAACATTAGTTTCGAGTAGTCGATACAAAAGCACGTATGCAAACCTTCGCATCAGCAACTCCATGAAGCGTTCTAGTATCATTCGGTTAAACTGAGTACTGAAAGAGATGCGCCGCATGTAGTAACACTTACGTCTCGTAAACACCACCACTCCGCCTACAATTATCATCACCATTACGAATGAGGAACCCCAACCATGGAAAATCGACTCACGTATTGTTTATATCTGGGAATCATTAGGTTGTTTATGATACGTTTATCCCCGTGAAACAATGGCATTTTACCTGTTCTGCACGCTGGACACACAAGTCGACCGCTTCCGAAGTGCTTGTACGCACATTTCTCCTACACATCGTATTTAAACAAACGACCAGCAATAACGCCTACTGTCACGAAAAGTACGCAGAAGAGATGGCTGCAGCTCGTGCGGTAGCATGTTTGTGCTGACTGTGGGTTTGCGAGTAGTACATCCCAGCACGCATTGCAACGCAATTGCGCTCGCATCTGCGGCATGTGACCCTGCTCGATTCCGCTCTCATCCATCTCCGTCATTGGGGAGCCGCCTCCTCTGCCTCTTCCGCGGTTGTGTACGCTCGATGTCTCGCTCATGCGCCCATCGTCGTCCATGATCCTCGCTTCTTCTCGTTTCTGTTGCTCGCTCTTTCCGAGTTTCCCGCCCAAGAAATGCAGAGTGATTGTCGTCAACTTCAACCAGGGGGCCCACAACGGGTTGACCCAAATTACTCAACCCGCCTGCCTCTCCCTCAATTCTAATTCGAATTGAGGGAGAGTGATGGTCATGATTTGGACATTTTGGCGCGAAGACAAAGCGACAATGGAGCTTCAGGAGCCGGCGGTTCCGGCGCACGATGAGACTGGATGGGGGGCGATTGAGGACAGTATGGAGGCCATAGGCCTGCCACCAATACCACCTACATCTGACCCAGAGCGTTTGCTGCGCTATGTGCTCCAGATCCTGCCGAAGTACAAGGAAATGGAGATGGCCACGACCCACCTCCGTCTGTATACAACCTCGCTTGAGCAGGATCTTGAGCAAGCGCGCAACCACTCGCGCATTTTAAGCGCTGAAGTGGAGAGTGAACGCGAAAAAAAGCAGTTTCTGGAGCGCTATGCCGCTCAAATTGTGAAAGAGAGGAACGAGTTGTTGCATTCACGGTCTTCCAAGAAGGCGAAGACTCCAGGAGGCACGCATTATACATGGCACTCGTGCTGTAAGAAGAGTGGAGAACACACAGCAGATGTCATGCCATCAATGGCCGCTTTTCGGGGTGAGAAGTTGCAAGAGGCGATGAGCTTGCTGCGGAATCTCCAAGACGAAGTCCGTACTCAAGAGCGTCTGCGCCAAGAAGTGAACTTCATGTTGAAGAGAACTCAACGAGAGCACGACAGCAAGACGGCAGCGGATCGAAAACATACCCAGCAGCTTGAGAAGCAACTCATCCAGCGTGCAATGCTGCAATCAACAACGGATCGCAAGCTTTACGAAGTGGAGAGTGCGTTGGCTAGGTATGACGCTGTGAAGCTGAAAGAAATGGCTTCTCTCCAAAAGGAGATTGATGAGGCAAAATCTCAAGTGCGAATGCTAGAAGAACAGTGTGATCGATACAGAGCACACCAAGGACACCTGGAGACTGAACGTGATGACGTCCAAGCCCGTCTTGCACACGTTATGACGCTGAAAGACGAACTGACTGATCAAGTGGAGCATCTGTCTGGAGAACTCAGTGACGCAAGGTCAGAGGTCGAAGCTCTAAAGGGCGAGGTTGAAGTTTTGCAGTCTGAGGATCTCGCGAAGGTGCGAAGTACTTTCCTGCGCAAAATCAAGCAGCTTGAGGATGATTGGTCAGTCCGCGAGCATGAGTTGATGGCACAAGTTGACAATTTGCGTCGGGAACTTCGATCAAATGAACTTCTTCTTCAGCGCCAAGCTGGAGCGAACCAAGCATTCGCATCCAGCCGAAGTGGCCAACGTTCACGAACTCGAAGTAAGGATTCTTCATCCAGTCTTGGCCGAACACACCGTCCAGCTCTGAATACGGACTACAAAGACGAAGAGTACGTCGGGTCATCATTATCTCGAAGTCAGTTGTCACAGTCCGGCTCAGAACATTCTGAGCACGAACTTGATATGGACAACATGCCCTTCAGCATGCCCTTCTTTCACGCTTCGATGAGTGATAATCAACACGATATTAGAAGTGACACCTATGCGCAACCAGAAGATTTCCAAATCCATGACCAGCAAACTGACAGCGATATATTTGATGCCGAAGTTGCAAATGCTCTAGGGCTGATGAACAACTGGAATCGCTCTCGACAAAAAGATCAGTCGTTCGCAAGGAGTTCGAAATCAACTAGGTTAGACGACGACACAGAAGTCCAGAGTTCGTCAAAAGAGCCCGTCAATCGAAGTAGATGGTTGTCACTCAGTGAAAATGAAAGTGACTCGGAAAGTGAAGTAGAAGAGCCGGCAAGTGACTCAAGTGAACTAGGCGACAACGGACTTCTCGCGGACATGCAAGAGATGCTGAAGAAGTTTCAAGACAAAAGGATAGAAGAAGAACGAAAGGCCAAAGCAGCAACTGAGGCGCTCGAGAACTACCGCCATGATCGAGATGAATTCAGAAACATGATGGCCCCTGTCGCCTGATACTATGCACCAATACAAACATGTTCAGCTTAGTGTGTGCGAGCCAACACCGTCTGCGATTTTGTGGTCTGCTGCCTGTGGGCGGCTTTCGTAGACAGCCTCGACCACACCATGGCGCCACTACACAAACTCCATCAGTATCCGTTATTCTTGGATGCATCATCCGCTGCTTCTCACCTTCTTGCTTTCTCCCTTCAAGCCAATGTAGTAAATGCGCGTCTCATCGCCGTTGAAGCTGTCCTCCACAAAGAGGGTAATACTGCTGACACCCTGGAACTTTCGGATCCTATACATTGAACACCAAGTCAGGACGAGCTTTCATAAGACGCCTTCTATCTGGACTATGGCTTACTGTAGTGGGTACTCGATAGCGCCTGCGTAGTCCTCCACCAGCTCAAGCTTTTGTTGCGGTGGGAGCTCGTTTGCATTCGAGAAGTCAATGTCGTTGCGGTTTGTGAAGCTGCCCAATACATCTGTTGATCACCTCCCTAAGTCCCATCGCACATCTTACACACGTACATTTTAATTGACTTGGGGTGCGCTCCGTCCTCTCCGCCCGAAATGCAGATCGACTTGATGCTCACTGCTTCAGTGAACCTGCCAACGTACGTAACCATTCATTCCTCTGATCCCATCAGGCTCAATGTCTATAGCAAAACGTACGGGATGTAGAGAATCATCTCCGGGTCGTCGTCGTTGCTACTGAGGTAGCGCGTGCGGTCCTCGCGCTCGGCGTACGGCTTGAATGGATGCGTCACGTGCGAGGGGTCGAGCGCATTCAGCACGCGCAACTTGCTCGTGTCGATGTACGGGTAGAGCGAGTCCCCACTGGCGTCCTCCACGTCGTGGTCATGGTCGTGGTCGTGGCTGTGGTCGTGGCCGTGGCCATGGCCGCCGCATTGCTCGTACTCGTGTTGACACTGCATGGTCGTCTTGCGAAGCTTCGAGATCGTCTCGCCTTCTGTGATGCCCGTCGCAGCCTCAGATCCATCAGATCTGAGAATAGCTCTTCGTCGGACTGATTTTGTGGGTCATTTTTGGCCAGGATGGAGTGTGTGTGTATCTCGTTGGAAGATGCTTCCGGTGACGGGCTCTTCGGTGAGTGCTGTAGCGCTCCAGAGACAAGATGCAGTGCCGTAGATGGCGGTGCGTCATTCACTCTAGCAGTGAACGACAATGGTGAGATGGTCGGCTGGGGGTCAGCTTTCTATGGAGAGTTGGGGGCTGCGGAAGCGCAGGAGCAGTGTGAGGGCGTCGAGCAGAGAGTTCGGATTCCGCCTACGCGCATTATTCTGCAGAAGACGTGTACTGCCGTGGCATGTGGGTCGAACCATGTACTTGCGTTGACTAGCGATGGTATTGTTCATAACTTGCACTCGTAAGGAGAGGATTATAACTAACATCACGACGCGAATAGGTCGCGTCATGGCATGGGGAAGCAACAGTCGTGGCCAGCTTGCGCGCTCTCTCGATATATCTGCGAGTGCTTTCCCAGCCCAGGTCAACCTTCTGCTCAATAGAACTGCTATGGAGATTGTCGCTGTTGCTGCTGGAGGAAGTCATTCGATGGCGCTCAGTCGCGATGGCTCTGTCTGGACGTGGGGTGACAATCAACACGGTCAACTTGGGCGATCAACATCGGAAACGCCATGCAGCAGACCCGACTCGATCCGACTCTCGAGCAGTGTCGCTCGTACTGCAGCTGGGCACGCCCATTCTGCTGTCGTTGATGTCGGTGGCAGGCTGTTCACGTTCGGGTGGGGGCTTTACCACCAGCTGGGCCACGGCTCGACCGAAATCGCGCCGTACCCTCGCATGGTTGAAGCTTTCGAGGGTGTCCCTGGAGGAGTCACTGAGATCGCATGTGGAATGTGGCATACGGCAGCGATATCTTCCCAAGGTGACGTCTATACGTGGGGCTGGGGACCAGACGGTCAGCTGGTAAGATGGCATGTGGCATGTGATTGTATTGAAGTTGAAGAGTCTTGACGACAGCTGCCTCTTTAGGGACCCGATCAAGGAACCAGCAGGCCGTTACCGAGCGTGGTGGATACTGCTGATGGCTACTTCAATGGGGATGATCGCGACCATGATGCTGGGCTAGTGGCGTGTGGAGTACGGTTTACGTTGGTTCAGTGTCGTAGCGGAGAAGTGTTTTGCTGGGGGAAGAACTTCAGCAGTGGTGAAAGCATGAAGTATTGCACAAAGTCGATTGCTGCTGGGAATTCGCATGCTATACTTCTCATTCAAGCACGTGGAGACATAGAAAATGGAGATCTCAAACAATAGGTGCATATACAAGTTATACGTGGCGGGCCCTCCTTGCCCACAATCTCTAATGCGATATCCAACACGCTAGAGAGAACTCGACACGGCAGATCGACAAAACTTTTTGCGGTGGAGCAATCAAATAGTGACTAAGCTGGGGGCTTACATGACAATGCAGCCACAGGTGCTGTTGGCCTCGGCCTCGCGGTCCATCGTCGTACGCGACGACTTCTTCGGGGCAACGCTAGCGTTCTGGTAGCCCTCCACGGCATCGCCAACAGGAGTCTTCTCCGAGGTCTTCTCAGCAACAGCTGCCTCAGTCTCAGTCTTGGCAACGTTCTCAACTGCAACGTCCGTGACCTCGGTCACGAGCTTCTCGGCAGCGGTCTTGACTTCAGCCTCGACGGTCTTCTCCTCCTTGACCTCCTTCACTTCCTCCACGACAGCAGCAGCTGGAGCGTCAGCCTTGACAACAACCTCCTCGGTCTTCTCCTGCACGACAGGTTCAGACACTGGAGCTGGAGCCGCAGCGACAACAGGCTCCGATTTAGTCTCCTCGACGACAGCCTCAGCCGCAACAACAGCAGGAGAAGCCACAACCTCCTCGACCTTCTCAGCAACAGCCTCAACCTTCACCTCCTCGGCAGCCTTCTCAGCGACAACCTCGGCCTTCACTTCTTCCTCAACGACCTTCTCTGGGACGGCTTCAACCTTCACCTCCTCGACGACAGGTGCAGGGGTAGGCTCAACGACAACTGGAGTCTCCACAATGACAGGAGCCTCCGCGACCTCAGGCTCTGGGGTAGCAACAGGAGCTTCAGCAACCACAGGCTCTGAAGTAGCCACTGGGGTATCAGCAACGACAGGGGTCTCGACAACCACTGGCTCCTCAGCAGCAGGAGCCTGGAGATCAGCGACCTGTTCCACGACAACCGCAACTTCTGGGGCAGCGTTCCATGGGTCGTGGACAGCAGCGGTCTCCTGGGTAACAGGAGTAGCCTCCTCGATCTTCACAGGCTCCTCAACAGGCACATCAGCAACGAAGCCCGCCACAGGCTGAGCTGGAGCAGCCTCAACAACAGGCTCTGGGGCAGCCTCGACAACAGGCTCGGCAGCCACTTCGACTGGGGCAACCGCAGCTTTCTCCACGACAGCAGGAGCAGCCTCCACGGCCTCCTCAGTCTTCACTGGCTCCTCAACCGCAGGGGCCTCAGTCGCAACAGGCGCCTCCACGGCCGCAGGCTCCTCGACCTTGACATCCGCAACCTCTGGGGCTGGAGCCTCAGCGACAGGGGCAGCTGGGGCCTCTTCGACCTTGGCAGGCTCCTCGACGGCGGCTGGGGCCTCCTCAACCTTGACAGTCTCCTCAATAGCGACTGGGGCTTCCTCGACCTTGGCAGGCTCCTCGACAGCAGCCACCTCCTCGACTGCAACAGCCTCGACCGGCTTCTCCTCCGGCACGGCCTCCGCCTTGACCTCCTCCACGACAGGGGCAACAGGCGCCACCTCCTTCTGCACCACTGGTGCAACCACGACATCCTCCACAGGCGCCAAGTTCCATGGGTTGGCAACGTGGTCCTGGCCAATCGCCACTGTCGGCGCCAGGTTCCATGGGTCCGCAACGTGGTCCTGGCCGAGGGCTGGCGTTGTGGTGGGTTCGTCGTCCGTCTGGTTGCTCTCGCTCTCTTCGTCGTTGTTGTCCGACATCTGGCGGTCCGAGCGCACCTTCTTGAGCAGCTTGGTCACTGCCATTCAGTCAGTCATGCGTCAGCCACTCCTTCCTGTTTCTCTCCTTCTGGCGACCCACTCACCGCGCTTGTCCCCCAGACTCCACTCCGGGTTCTGCTCCTTGAGGAAGCTGGCGACGCGCTTGACGCCAAAGTCCGGGTTCTTCTCGATCACATCGTTGATCGCGGCGATCACCTCCTCCTCTTCGGGCTGCGTCTTGGCCATGGT